>DWNE01002656.1:0-18277 GCA_018249875.1 Cecropterus toxeus | reverse complement strand
GCCTGCCGGTTCACTTTTATATGAGGCGACCATCTCAGTCCTTGGAAGTAGCAACGCATCTGTGGTCGACTTTATAAAAACCCCTGTACTGATGAAGTTGCTTACAAATGTCCACGGGCATCAGTAACCACTTACCATCAGGTAGGCTGTTTGCTCGTTTGCTACTTCATATTAATAAAAAAATGAACACAATTATATGCACCGATATAATATAATATATGCTATCTATCTTTATTTGCATTATGAGATGTCCATATTAATATTCTAGCGTCTACTAAAACTTACATTCGAGCCGTTCGACTAATTACATCAAATCAATCAAAATCGACACTGTAAAGCATTTAATTGACTGGTTGAATGAGATTGATGAGCACGATTAGCGGTATATAGGCTACTGGAACATTGCCTACTTGTTACGTTTTTACGATAATCACACATTCATTCATCTACCTAATACTCACGTATAAAATGAAATGCAATTAATACTGTAGTTTTCACTTAATTTTGCTGAGGTTCAAGCCTTTCCTTAAGTAAAGAAAATTGTGACCTTTAAACTAAATGCATTTTTTTTTAAACAAAGGCTTTAAGATGTGATATGTTTTGGAGGTCTAAATGTATTTTACCAATATGCGTTACAACACGTTGGTGGTCCGGCGCGCCTAGATTTTTGGGTTCGATATACGGCCAAGACTACCAATTCGCACTTGGCCAGCGCGGACTATGGCCTGAAACTCTCTCATCCTGAGAGAAGACCCGTGCCCAGCAGTGGGACAATAATGGGTTGATGATGATACGGCTAGGTACACGTCTTAGTTATCAATTCAGATCTCTTCTTTGATTTTGTTATTCGGGTTGGTATGGCACGGAAAGACGATTTGTTATTTATAGATATAGATTAACATTTCTATATGGGGCTAGATATGTGTAAAACGTCAATGCGAGCGAATAACAACCTTTCAAATGTCGTGCGTGTGCGGAGGGCCCTCTCAATGCCCTGTCACCGTTATATGACCATTTGGCTAGCCGGCTGCAGTCCAGTCGGCGGATGCTAAACACAAATGGAATAAAACGAGTGGACACTGTTCGTTTTTTTTCGTCTGGCGTCCGACAAACCTCAGGAAGTGATTCCGCACGTTTCATTATGTCTGACCAATCTAATCTGAATAACTATTAGTATTATCCAATCTGAATATCTATTAGGAAAAATATTCTATGATTAAAGTTAATTACGAATAAGTCTTAGTGACTACTTAAAAGCACTAGAAGTATTTCAATTCCATTAAGGGCTTTCATTAATTAATTCTTGGAACAAACAATAACTTTTTATACCGATATTTAATTTATAGAATTCCTGATAAAATAACTATATCAAAAATAAAAATAACGTTTATTCACTATAGTGCACATTCAAATGAAAATACATAATTTCGCAATTAGGGATTTTTAGGAAAATATATAGACAAACAACCTTTTAACAGAAAAAAGTTGATAACTACAGAAATGTAATCATTTTACATGTGTGTTGTCATATATACAACTAACACTCGAATGCATGCCGTTGTAAACACAATCAGTATCTCTAACAAAGTTAATGGTGTGCATAATTAAAATGTACAAATCGGTAGGTACACTCACTTAATAAATAGCATCTTACTTAACCACAATCTCGTTATTGCATTCTGATGGAAAGACCTTGTGTTCAACGGTTTATGGCAGGGATTCTCAAACTCGTAGGACTGCGTACCTCTCAAAGATACCTAATCAAATTAGTACCTAATCAAAGAGTAAAAAAAAACATATAAAAGCAAAGTGAGGTATATTATTTAAAAAATAATGCAAACGTCAACAAATACGTGTTATTTTTTAGTATGATGGATAAGGTAATGTTTTTTATTGCAAATTGAATCAATCCTGCGAGCAATTTTGTTTTGTTTTATTTACTAAGCCAAAGGAAATTTACGCAATGAAGGCATACCACTTTGAGAAACCCTGGTTAAGGGTTATTAGACCCGAGACAATGCAAGGCATATTCTAATGCAATATTGTTCAGGTTATTGAAAGCTAAGTGTATTTGCATCGTTTATCTTATCTGCTCTAGATCTGCGTGAAACATTTAAGTGGCTATGCGTCAACATTCCACTTTATAACAATGGGTAAAACTAAATTATGTTTTGACACTCGGATCATTAACAAGTAAAAAAAGACCGAGAAAAAAAATATTCATTGAGAAAAAGTACTTAATAAAGAGTAAGCAAGTGTAAGTTTAAGAAAATAAAGTAGCAAATGAGAATCAGGACCATCTCCGTTGTTTTTGCCCCGATTGACAATTTCAATCAACTATTATATAATTGAAGTCTTAATTAAGATGATGCCACAATGTGTTACCACTCAAGACATGTAAGTTGTCATATTTTGTGTAAGTCACTGCCTTTACACGCTTTAAACTAGAATACATTATTGTATTAGTATTGTCCAATACTACTGTTACTAAGTAGAAATTCGTGTCGCGATAATAATGGCTTAAAAGTACTTAATACATGCCCCTTTTTGCAGAATTTAACAATATACCAAAGTAATAAAAACTTTTATGTGAAATGTGTACAATATTCGAATAATACTTTTCAAACTGAACACATTTTAACCATTACTGTGTACTAGTGTTTGAATATTGCAACGGCTGCGAATAATCAAATGACCCAAATACAAGTTAACAATTACACATTAAAAACCATAATATCACCGATAATAATTGCCAGCATTGAACTGTTATATAAAAACAAGTTTGAATATTTGAATAGTGAACTGACTTCAGAAATGGGGACCGATTCAAAAACTTTAAAGAGTGAATTAAAATATATTATCTTATAAATGGAATAAATTGATGCTCGTTCCCTCAATTACTTTAACCTTTGATTTGTTAACAGCACTGACCTTGTGTAATTTGGTATAAATCGGTTCACAACAAAAATAGTTCAACGAAAATTCTCGGGGGAATATTTATGTTAGTGAAAATATGGCATGAATGGCTGCATTTGTAAGCTTCAAACAACCGTTTATTAAATTTTGTGTAGACTTTGGATTCTGTCGAGTATACTGTATGTAAATTTTGAAGATGGTAGGACCCTTGTTTGTGTATCTTCACCACCACACCTATTTTCACTTAATAACGCAGTATTAAGCGATATTAAGGAGTGCAGGTCTCCCCCAACCAGGTGGACCGATGACTGGTTGGAGTGGCGCCGTTTGGGGGAGGCCTATGTCCAGCAGTGAACCTCGAAAGGCTGATGGATGGTTGGATGGAAGCGATATTATTTGCTAGCCTGAGGAAGTAAGGGAGACATACTCATTTGAGGTATTCCATCTTAATAATCAAAGGTATCAACGAACCTGTGATATATCAGGTAAGACTTATCATATCTGGGGTCGAATACAGATGCCACATAACAGTGGCCACTAACCATCAAGTAGACTGCATGCTAGTTTGCTACTTCAGTATTATTAAAAAAAATATAATGTACATTTTGAACACTTAAAAACTTTGCTTACATAATAGAAGCTATCTATTGTTTAACAGGATATTAACATAACTATAGGAGTTGGCGACAAGACTAGTTATCTTTAGAGGTAAACGGGGAAACTAATAAAAACAGTTTATCTGTTTATTTTGTAAAAACATCATAAATTATTACTATTTCATACACTATTTATCTTTCTAAATTACAACGCCAGTTTTAAGCATACTGCTCGTCGGAGACACTGCAAGGCAGGATTAAAGAAATATGTTACATCATGTGTAAAGGGCACCCATCGTTATAATGAGAACTTCAGTGAAGGAATTCTAGAAAAATCTCGATCTATCGCAGACAAAACTTACATTACTGTTTTTTTTTTTATAAAATTAAAGTAACAATTAATCATACAAATTTATTTAGAATTGAGATAGTATAATCGAACTCAATGACAGATGCATAGCTTCTCCTGCGGACTAAGATAGTCTCCATATGAAACTCAGTCGGCAATCTCACCTTTCAATTGAAACGCAAGAATTGCCTCACGTTAGAAATACGTGTTGCGTATTTCCCAGGTTCAACCATGTCTTACCACCTGACAATTTGTATTACATCACTTCCTGGCATTCAAAGTGACTAATGGTCTATCAATTGCTTATTTCGATATGCTTCTCTTAAATTTCACGCATCTTTAACGCCGTCTGTACGATTGTCAAAATCTCAATTAATCCCTAATTATTATTTGGTCAATTACAATTGTACGCGGTTGTTATTTGGTCGATTATCGCTGGCTATTAATATTTTTTGTAGACTACGTAAACAGTATTTTTTACTTAACCTACAAAAAATCACCCGTTAACAAAACAAAATTATCGTATTCATAGTATTTTTTTACAAATACAACAATTTTGTTTTTGGATGATTATGTGCAGGGAGGACTGATTAGGATCCAGAATAAGTGAATATAGTAGTTTTTAACCATGAGATCATACTGAAATTGTGCAATTTTTTTTCAACTTTTGGATTACTCCAAGGATCAAACTTTATGGCATCTAGCACGTCTACCATAAGTTTAGATTTCAATGTCATTAACACTACCATCAGTTCTCTCGAGCTTACAAAATAATCTAGCAATATGTTAGCCACCTACTATCACCTTACCAAATCATCTTCCCTATCAAAAGCAGCTTCCTCGTCGTCTTCCTCCGGCGTCATCAGCTTCTTTACCGTTGTGGTGACGAACTTGGACGTCTTGTCCATTATTGTATCCGGCTTGTATCAAATATTAGACAATTACATCTTCATATAATACTTAAAAAGTTTCCATTGGCTTAACTAATCTAACTGAAATGTTTCCATTGATCTGTACATTTACGTATATACCGTAATTTTGAAGACATTTAAGGTAAAGTCAGTATCGTAGAAGATGAAGACTCTAGGAGCGCTAAGATGTGCTTTCGCATAATGCAAACGACAAGTTGACTAGTGAGGTGGAACGATAATTAGCGAAGTTTTAGCGGCGCGATGAGATTGAGCAACGCGGCAGCAGTGAGCCGTGGGAGCGGCGAAAGTACGGTCAACGACCCCACGACCGCGATCACTGCACAATCAGCTGTTCTTGTGCGAACATTCCTCTAAGCATTCGTTCAAGGATACTTTTTGCACCTGTAAGAAATTTTACTTCTTCAGCCAAGTCTTTCGGTCGTGGGACACTTATGTCGTGCAATGAGGAGACGTGCGTAAATTCCGAAGCGTATGTGATTCAATCAGTTCGAATTGGAAGTGAAACTCGGCGACCATTTGAGACATTTCTCCTCACCATCGATACGTTCGCACGCGCACCGGATCGCGGCCAATTGCCGTGGCGTGCGACGGAGACGATCGTACGCCGTCTCGTTCATCTTTAACCCAGTTGGCGGACGACGCCGTACCACCTTGCTCGACCCTAAGTGTTAAGAACAATTATGTTCATTATGAAAGCACTGAATTGGCTTCATCATAAAACTCCTAATTTTGCCACTTAAGAACGCATTAGTGGGACCGGTGAACGTACTGTTACCAAGGAGGCACAGAGCGCTGCAGGTTTGTTATGTATGTGCGTGGCCAGGCAAGGTCGTCTCCGGGCGCGTCGTCACGGCACTTTCACCCGTTGTCTGCGGCTCTCGCCTCCGCTGCTGAACGATTACGGCATATCTGCGTGAATTTTACGCACTGACCTACTAGTACGAATGAATGAAAGGATAATACTATAAAAGTATCGTTGCCGCGTAACGGCACAACATCGTAAATGAGATTTTCGAAAGTTAATTCGAATGGCAAAAAGGAATTATTATTGTCGACGTTCTTGGAATTTTTAATGATAGGCAGCTCGAGTACGCTATTTGCACATTGATAACTTTACATAATGACTCTTGGAGTGTAACGTTCTATTGTTATAATAAACCGAAAATTATAAGGATTAAGCGGTTGACGCATGACTCGTGACGTGGATTCGTCGTAAACATCACCTTCGCTTCAGCTTTTCCGGATTTCGAGAACTATTGCACGGGTGCGTGAGCGGTTGTGAATAGTGGATGACGGACGCGTTTTGTGTAGATGATAGCACGAGGTCGCGATGGCCTCTTGCCACCTGGTAGCGAAGCTCGGCGTGGGAACGGGGTCACGCGGGCGCATCGTCTCGCTTCGCTGCATGCACATCGTATATGCCGATTTGGCGAAACCAGGCAAACATGGATAAACAGAATGAACATCCTAAATTTTACGTTTCAGCAAAATTTGAAATTCAAAAATTGGTGTCATAAAAAACGTCCACTCGAGAGTATCCTATGTTGTAGATTTGCAAGAAGTGGTTATCAAAATCGTTTTAACTGATTAGCTGGAACAAAGCAGATAAGATAGTAATCAGATAAAAATAAAGTTGTTTTGGCAACACTCATGGAGAGGATACTCCCTAGCCTAGCCACTATGCCTAACAAGAGAAGTTCGAGTCCAGCATTGGGTCAGAAATGAGCATTAAAGCATGAGCTAAAAAAAATACAATTATGTTTCAAAATCATACAACAGGGTCACTATGAAAACTTCGGAAGGTGAGCAGATTCTCCTTTGTAGGAGTCAGACTTTTGACCAGCACCGAAGTCTTTATGTAGTCCAATACTTTCAAATCTATGAAGAGTTTACGTTTGCAAAAACTCAGTCAAAACACTAATGCAGTTGCCATGTAAATACATTGTCAATGGCGACCACGATATCTGGTGCCGGCTATCTCCGAAGATAACACGCCGACGCCGAGTCCGTGACGCAACTCGTCATCACATTCTATTGAGGCCGTGTATCATATGCCACGATAATCACAATTATCACCGGCGACAAAAAGCAACATTCCGCGGCCGGTGGAACGAGATCGCGTGCCTAGAGCGCCCGACGTTTGCGAATATACTTCAGAGGTACTCATGGTGTTGAATTGAAACTCGTCGATGCAGTCAGATATACTGCTGACGAAGAATGATAATCTTAGAAAGTAACTATGTCAAAGTTAGGGGATTTCTGGTATTTTTTTTGTAGATAACTTTAACAGCCTGCAATAATTTGTAGTATACAAAAGACATATTTAAACAGTTTGGCAATACATGGGAAAAAGTCATATCCGCAACAAATATGAAAATCGCACATAGAATATTAATGAATCGGTAATCGTAATACATTGTAAGTAATTAACATAGGATAACAATTAATTATGGCAGTAAAGCAGGTATCAGGCTGTTTCTCTGTGAAAACGTAGATGGCGTCGCTTCTCTGAGCACTATTACGTTGAGGATATTTAGATAGCAGTTTATTTGCGCGTACGACGCTAAAGGCATCATTTACTCACACTTGCTGCTTGTCTGCATGCAAATAGCAGTAATATAGGTACTCAAAAATAACGACTACAGTAATAACGTCTGAATGCGTCTGTTTATGCAAACCCCGAGATATAATTAGAAAGTGAAAATGTGAATAAAGATAGGATGCGAGTTTCGGGCGTGCTGAGACAGCGGCACTGTCGTGGTAACTCCGTTCGTAACCATGCCACATTTACATGTTTAGATAGTGACATGCTTCATGAATACATTTTATCAGAAGATAAACATAATAATGTTTCAATACAATGATAATTTGATACACTTTACTTATTTTCCATAATTTCGACATTCTCTGCGATGTCTCTATGTGTTATATGATTTTGCTAACTCTGAATATGCGTTTGTTTTTTTCTATGAGAATTAATAACCACAATATTTAGAGATACACAAATATAAGATAACATTAAAAATTAAGCTCGTCTTTTATTTATAAGCGACGATGTCGTCATATTAAAGTACAATGACGTTAATAGTAGGTATATGATACTATTACCGAGGTACAATTAAACCGAGAGCTTGAGGGTTTTTAGAAAAAAAACTAACATGTAATTATATCTTTTGTTTAGGCTCAATCTGACCACAATGACTGACCACGCGGTAATAAAATTGTATCCCATGTTGTTACACTTTGGTATTTCAAACTGAGACGAGTATGTAAATTTGAATTTGCATACAAACCGAAAGTAACAATAACAATGCATATGGAGGTATCTCGCTATACGAGCATGATCTCACCGGCAGGCAAACGTGAATAATCATAATGAAATCCGTCATCGTATTCGACTGCGGGAAATTTATTGTAATGGACGAAACAACGCCATTCTCTTACATACAAATAAAATTACAGAAGTAGAAAAGACACAAGTCGCACAGCACCATCACTATCAACTGAAAATATTTATATAAATTATATCTAACTTAGATTTCAGCGAGGAGATTTCATGCAAATTATGCAGCAGCGAGCTAAAATCTTGACTTGAAATTGACTATATCTGATTATGTCTGTTATGGTAACTGCATAAAAGTATTGAAGATTTGATCGTACGGCTATTACTTAAATCAAATGTATGAATTTCAGTAATTAGTTGCCCTTAAATGTTATATTGAGCAGGAATCGAAAGTTAATTAATTTAGCTATTGCTAGGTATATAATACTTGGTCGTAGCTAACGTTTTATATGATTTTGTTGTATGACTATCCATGTGTATTGTACCTATATAAAGAATGCGTGTAGGAATAAATCGAAAACGAATTTTTCCATTTTGTTCGTTTAGGCCATAAGGAAAACTATAAAATGTACGTTGAACATGCACCAACTTCTAATTGAACGGTCTTTAACCAAAGCCATGACGCGAAATTACAATATATCTATAGGGATACTACACATATATACATACATAAATAGGTATTACATCGTAATATATATAACATTACGTTATAACATCAAATTAACATTTTCCTAGAACACATACAAATAAGAAGTAATTAGATGGTACGCTACATTAACGAGCGATATGCTCACAACGAGTAATAAACTTTCAAGCAACAAAAGAGCTTTTTATAAAACCGAAGTCGATTAAAAACAAGCTACGCCAAAGTTTAATTAAAAGAAGCGACAATCAAGATGACGTCATCGCCAATCAAGTGGTCAACGACGCGGGTGATGCGTAAGAGTCAACGTATAAGGAACGCTATGAATCCTTAGATTGCACGAAGAAAGATAATATTATTCCACGTGCCATTTGCATCGTTGCAAACGAACACACAGTAGCAAACGAACATGCACTCCACTCGACAGAGATAGTGCCCATGGACATGGATATGATTGAAATTCTACTTGAGGCAAGCACAGATCTGCTACTATCCTTAAGAATTAAATCAAAATGCCTAACACAACAATTTACATGCATATGGTAGGATATACTTTAAGTACGTGGCAGGCAACCAAGTTTGTGGTATCAACGGACAAAATGCCAGATATTTGATAAGACCAATTAATTGCTATTCTGAATAACTCAACGTGTATTGATAACGTCATAGTGGTTTAGTCAGAACGGATCCAATTAAATGAATCAAATGTATGGTATTTGAGGTTTATTCATATTACCATAAATAGAAACACCATAAATATACAGTTGAACAAAAAAGATCATTATAAAAAGGAAGCATATACATACATGCAACCAACCTCGAATTGATGAACAAATCAGTACATTGATCAGGAATGTTTGAAGAAAGAAGAAAGACAAGAAACTTTCAACTTTAGTTATACATCCATGCATTTTGGCAATGAAGTAAAAATATTTCCTTGTACAAACTGTTTCAATTTTACTACATGCGCTTTAGTAATATGGGCCGAATATTTCATGTTTGATTAATATATATGCACATATGATTTCGATAGTAAGCACTCGAAGCACATAAACCTAAGACTTAACGGAATCAACGCCATAGTAGACTTCTTCAAAGGGAAGATTGTGGAGTTGCCACATGACACGATGATTATCATACCGCATACGTCGCGAGGCCGTGTTCAGGTGGCTATTGCGTAAGTGCGAAACACCGCATAGCACAATATGACAAGAGACTATAGCGAATGATTTATCACTTATAAGAAGTTGAAATTGACCTGAAGAAAGAATTGATAAGTGGTTTACTTGAAGTTAAATTCGACACTCGTTACAAGTCACAATACAGACCTGTTATTTTTGTAATGTTTTTGCTCATATGTTCATATATACATGTTTTTGTACATAAAAAAACGTATAGTCATATATAAAAATCCATGATCTTTGTACCGTTTAGGTATAAGAATTAAGGCCGTTAGTAGTAGTATTTACGAGTTACATATTAACATAAAATGTACTAACGGAAGTACTAAAAACGCCGAAGCAATTAAAACTGAAATTTACTTACAATGTTCAACATGGTTATTTATTAAAAGCAGATAAATTCATTTTTGATTTTTCAACACGGTAGAATGTAATTTATTATACAGATTCACAATTATATAACAACCTTTAAAATATTGGACATTTCGTCATGTCGTGTACAAAACGGACGACCGGACGATGAATTAATAATTACTTGTTCAGTCAATTATACAATTACTGCACTAACTAGCATATGAGTGGAACGGTCAACGTTTAAGACGAATTATTTTACGTCTTCAAGAAAATAATGCTCATTGTTATTACTTAAATAATTATCTACATAATGCTTGACATAAATATAAGTTTCGTTAGGATAAAATACATAGCTTAATATCTTTATTATAAGGATACGACGCTTCGAAGCTGTTTATATTAAGGTATTTTGTTATTCCTTTATAGAAGTCGTAAATTTTAAACCATCGATCCCCAAGTACCTGTCCAATCACAAGACAATATTGGAACGTGCAAGGCAGATCGGAAACTCTTATGCGGTGTCGTGTATCGTGCACAGTTGGCGCAGGTGTAATAAATTATGTACCTCTGCCCATTACCTTCTGCTTACAAGGCGCTTGTATTATTTACAATGGATTAGCAGCTAGTACACACATTATAGTTTCAATAATGGGTGGTAGAAATTGTCGTACACTGCGGAAGCACGTTCCTTGAATACTTGTAGTGACAGTGTCGCGATCTAAATTATGAGACAAAGCAGACGTGTAAATCGATCCTAATTAAGATCACAATTATGATGGATTTCACGAAAGCATTTACAATATAAAAAGGATGAAACAAAGGAAGCCATCAATGAGAATACTGATATCAGAAGAGCGTTTAAATGTAAATATTCACTTTCAAGTTGGTGAAGGCGAACAAGGCGATAAAACACTGGTATCTGAAGACGTTTTTCAATGCAACCTTAATAGAAAAACCATAAATTACACGCGAAGTAAAGACACGGTGCTGATGGTTAACTAGCGACTATAACATTAAAAATATAACCAAACATGCTAAGAGACGATTAAAACCAAGACGAGCGGAATCAAAGCCTGGAAAGCAATTCTTTCAGTCGAACATATTTCTGTACCCCTAGTGAAAATAGGTATAAATCTGAGTTATGATAGTGACAAAAATCAGACTTATTACCCTACCCGTCATAGTCTGCGTTTGCCGACGGCAATAATTGTCCGTTTGAGAACGGATATATGCATTATATGCCTAACATTTGTTAAATTTGTGCTCCTAGCTTACTAGGAGCACAAATTTAACATGGATAAGCAATCGTGATTAGGTCAAAACATGATTAAACATTTCATCAGACCGAGACTGATCAAGCCTGGGGCAACATAATGGGGATCAAATCGTATTGTGACGGCCAACAGCTAGTTTCCGATCGTGACTCATGCCCACATTAGATCCGTACAACGATTCTTGCATACCAATAATAATATATAAGAATTTGCTTTACATATTTTACGTATGATTGCACAAACCCTGTATTCGAGCGAAATGAAGGAACATTATTTAAGTCGGAACGTCGTCAACGACTTTATAATGATACTACCCAAGTCACTAAGAGACGTCATGATGGTTTTCTAATAAGTGGAATCACAGTTTATCTTCATAACATACCAAAGAATATACTTACATCAATAACAGCGAAATCCTAAATTCAGACAGTTAAGGCAAATTTTTTAGTACAATAGGTACTACATAATCCAGATGTTCGCGACTTTTTAGAAGCAATAACATAAAAGTGTAAAATATATGAAATTGAATGTACCTATTTAAATTATAATAAAGATGATTATTTTTCTAGTAATTGAATGAGCGTTCGTTTGCTATGTAACGTTGAGTCACAGTATATTCGTCCACTTTATATTGGAAGATTTGTAATAAGCGGAAAACATAATACTGATGTCATATCTATGTTAACATGTAGTTTAGTAGCATAATAATTAATATGTATGAACAATACTATGGAGAGAAATATACTACTGTTATTTGAAATATGTTCTCTTTCAGATTCTCAATAAGTGAATCTGAGCACATCTCCACTATAAAGTATCCATTTAATATCCATTCTTCGTACTTACGAATTTCTAATTACTATTATTAAGCATCAATATCAATATAGGTATTATGTAGTCTTATTGGTGTAGTCGTAACAGCGTAAACAGACAAAGATAATTCGCATTTATGATAATAATAAGTAGAGTAGCAGGCAGTAGCAGGCTCAACGTAAATGTTTTAGACTCAAGATTACACGTACTAAATGCGCGATTTGTTTATGAAAAATTTAAACATCAAGGCATGATGCTACAAAATCTTATGATTTTATAGCTTTTCAGAATAATGCACCTATTAAAAATTGAGAATATTTCTAATAACAACCGGTATTTAACTTTAAGGAGCATTTACGACTACCTATGTGTAGACATCCAAAGTATGAGCTGAACTATGTATAAGTTAACACATTGAAAACTGTCTTCAAAGCGTGATCTACAACTTAGTATCGGATGTACTAAAATTGAGACAAGTAACAAGTAAGACAAAAACAAATGTTTCATAAAGTTAATTAAGGTATTTATTTAATCTACTACTCTGAAAGTTGGAGTTACCTGAAGTAAATGTGTTACGAAATATTTTTTAATTCCACAATAGACACTTCGTTTGTTTTTACTATATCAATTATCAATATAAATAAACGAAATGTATATCTCAATCTATCCCTCTTATATAGGTAAATTTAGGCCCTTTTAATATAACCTTAACCGTTTGTTCTCTTACCCACTTTCGAGCGGTAAATGAAAGTTTATCAAACAATGAAACTCAATGAATGTTTGCATTTGGGCACGTGGACTCGTTGCCACTTTCACATGATCGTGTTGGAAAACAGATGACAATGCATGCGACATTAGAAACCAAATTGAAACGTGCAATTTAGCACTCTGTCGGGAATACACTTTTGTATATGCCCCTTCATTTAGCAATTTATTGGTACTTGCTTGTAAGGTAAAGGGAAACATTTAGAACACTTTCTTGGCTGAGAATTCAGAATATATTTTTATATTTGGGTAATGTGGTGGGATATGTTTTAAGTCTTGATATCTAAGGAGAGACCAGTCCCAACAGTGAAAACGTAACTTGTTTACAATAACACAGACGTATGTGGATTACAAAAGTAAAAAAAGGTAAACTAAAGGATTAAGATGGACTTAATCATAGTTTAATTCAATTTACCATCATTGGCGACGAGTGTCCTAAAAAAAACGATTTTTTCACATAAATTTCATTTAAAAACAACTATAACAGAAATCGATGCACTATTTACGAGATATGGCGGTTTATTGGATATACTAAATTGTAAAAGAATCAATGACACGGCGTGCGTGGACATTCTTCCACTTATCAATGAAGTGTTTAATGAGCCCACTTTGATAAAGATAACTGACGCGCCTAAATCCGGTTACAACAATACTCAATTCTAGGATGGCTTGTTATTAACTTATTTACGTTAAAGCAAAACTCATCCTTTAGCTTGTTGTATGACGGTACCTAATGGTATTTTAATTTATCGCATGTAGTTTGTATAATAGTATCCAAATGAAGGTCTGAAACAACGTGAGAGCTAAAATGAAAATTGGCTTTTGCAATAGACAATGGAAGAATAATTGGTAAACGGTCACCTACTAATAATTATGACGGAAACGTTCATACTGCTTGAGGTCATATTATTTAGTTATTAGTAAGGTAACATTTTATCTACTACATAGTACTATTCGAGGCAAAGTAAGTAAAATGATATGTTTAAACTTTAAATCTTCTTTAAGTAATAATTTATGAGAAAATATTTGAATTTACAAAGCAAAAGATACCGCCCATCGAGTCGTTTTCATAAACAGAAATACCGTAACCGACGACCAGAACAGGTTTGGTAACACAACACCTGTTTACCCATTCACTGACAGTAGACTGGTATTCGGTGGACGAAATAATGAAAACTCCTAAGCTCTAGCAAATAAAATAATTAGTATTGATAATAGACTCCTTCACAGTACTGGTAAAATACCAGATAATACGATGTTTTATTTTGAAACGAGACTTAAAATACATGTCAATGTTGTAATAGATAACGACGGCGCTGCCTATCTTTAATTGGAATTCAAAATTCTAGAAAGTCATCGACACCGTTCAACCTTTGTGAATATTCATGAAACTCTATCTGTAGCCGTTTAAAATTTAAAACATGTTGTCCTCACTGATAAAGTACTTCAATTCAATAATGTTAACATTCGGCAAAGTGGTTCCTACCCGCTGACATTGCTTTATCGGGTCAATGTCGCAGGCGGAGGATAAGAACACGAGGAAAACAATTTCACGGAATGCACCAGCGAAAACACGATGACGGAAACGCGTGCCGCCTGTAATGACAATTGTTAGTTCGTGGATAGATTTTACATGACCTACACTGGAATAGATTGAAAAATGTTTAGTTGTCACAATCGATTACCTTAAAAAATAAAGCGTTGTATTGTAAATCATATTTATTTAAAATAGTTAAGTCCTGTATATGTTAAAATGAAAAAGAGAAAGAAATGTTTACAAATTGATAAGGGAAACTCAGAACAAAAATTAAACCGGCATATGAAGTACTCGAGAATATTTGATTTTCGCGAGAGTATTTTACTGATGCAACAATAATAACCATGAATCAAATGTGAATTAGGAACACATTTGGCATCGAAACAGAACGAGCGGTTTTAGAGTGTCGATCGTAAAATTCATAAATCAGAGCATGCTTAGCCTACAGAACAAATCGGCGCGTAAACAAACTTGAACTTGATGGGTTACGCTAAAAATAATAGTTACGTTGCTTTCCGTCATTCGCACGTTACCGCGATAACCACCGCCGCTCGGGTGACTATAAATAGTCAAGGAACGACTAGTATGAACAAACAGCGTTAAGCTATATAAACAAATAATAATTTTAATCCTAGTGTAGTGGAAGAAATAAAAATGGACGCTGATAGACTTGTTATTCACACGTTGAAATAATAGACGCCCACGAAAGACAAGTACATTGGAGAGAAACGATAAAACATGTATTGCGAGATCTAGTTACATTAGCGTTAATGGCAGAGTTGCCATGGTTTTTCATTGAGCTTTATTGAGAATGTTGATTGCAATCTCATTTATTATCTACGCTATAGAGACCTATTAATTAGATTAAAAAATAAGTCTGCACGTAATTAGTTTCCAATGATATAAAGGTGATAGCCAGTTTTTGAAAAGCTCGCTACTATAAATATATCAGACAAATTCCTATCAACTACTAATTATTGCCGGCTTATGGATTTCCGAGAAGATAATAAGTTTAATTATATCTCCTTTGTTTATTATACCTTTGCATTGGACTCTAGTTATTACTGAAATAATTGTATAATAAATACCTTTTTATCCAGAAGGCGACCATGTGTGTATAATAAAACTTTTGGTTTATATTATATAAAAAAAGATATCGTAAAAGATACACAGGCAATTTTGCATAAATCTTAGTTTCTTAAAAATAATGTAGACAGTAAATTTGTTTCCACTAACCTTCTTGTAGAGTTTAATCCAGGTGAGGTCGCCTTTAGAGTCTGTGTACTGGAGGCCAAAGAACCAGACCTCGCGGAGGCCAATGGTCTTGACGACCTGGTCGAACAGTTGCTTGCCGGTGGTCGTCTGCTGGATCGCGAACTCCAGCTCCGCGTCCATCGTCGTCACGCGGACGTTCATCTGTAAATTTCATTTAGATTACATTCAGTTCCACAAGATTGATTTGATAATACATATTTATCATATATACAGTTATCAGTGATATTATACAATGAATTTTCTTTTTATATTAATTAATATGATGGAATATGAAAGGAATGTTATCATTATAATGATTTGAATGAAGTCGTTGGAGCAATGCCCTTAAAAAGAGATGGTAGTTGCTGTTACCATCTAAAGCATGTTAGATCATGCCTTAGATACAGCAGTCGAAACGAAAAGATTGAAACGATAAGGATGACAATGCTGAAGGTAATTTAAATTGTTCTTATAGTTTGGTTAAACGACATTTTAAATGTTTAACCTTTGTTCTAATTAGCCATTCAATATCACTTTAAATAGTTTAAATAAATCGCAATTATACAACTTGATGTCCTGTTAAATAATCGTAATAGAAAATCAAATTTTATACAATTTGTTTGTCTAACTAATTAGATGTTACCATAACTATTATTTACAAAGTTCTAAAGTATAATTATGATTTTTTGTTGGCAATGTATCTGTGGCTGTGTAAACCAATATGTGCTAGGCAATCAACACGCATACAATGAAAGATGAAGTCTTGCAAGATTCAGTCATAACAAAATCTTTTCCTATTTACACAGTAAAATGAGCAAGACAGTTACTGTCGGATAAATGAAAAACAGGGAATTTTTTAGGTGTATAACAACCTTCCTTAAATCTATTAAAGTTTTACAGTTAATAATTTTGTCACAGTTAACAATTATAAAAAGGCCAAAACTCAAAACACGTCTTATTTGGTTGAAGCTGTTCTACATAGTAAACCTGCCATATGTTTTGAATTATATACAGTTATTCAACTGCCGAGATTGCTCGTAGAAGGTTGAAGGTTTTAGCCTCAAGTGTCACATCTGATATGGTGTTGAAAAATGAATAAAGGATACAAACTTTATGGACAGCCTGTACTTGGCAACAATAACTCTACAATATGTATTTTATACGAATTTATACAAATGGACCGAGACTAAAGAAATTTGATTAGCTATTTTGTAATATAAAAAAAAAAAACCATTAACATTTACGACGGAAATGATGAAAACGTCCCTTCCTAATAATAATTGACTCTTGATTTCATCGACATAAGTTTGATGATGAGGAAAATGTAAGCCTAAATGTAAATTATAACAAGCCATTGGAATCAATAGGTTTGAATATAAACGGCATTCAGAATTGTAAAACCATAAAGGACGACTACATTCAATGTGCCTGCTGAACTGATAGAATGAAAAGCAAACAGTCAAAAGTCCATAAATAGAAAGTGAAAACGGGACAAAAACAAGTGTTCCGAATGAGAAGTGGATGTTGTTTTGTTTGAGCTAAATTTACACGATTCCGTTGAGCCGATGCCAAGCGGATGTGATCTTCCGGGGGTGATTGTGTCATCATTATTTACAATGTTCAAAGTTTATGTCTGAATTATGCGAATAGATGTTAAAAAATCCAAAAAATACGTTGTTGTACTCATATATTTAAGAGTAAGAAATGGTTAACTTCATAATATAAAGTTAACACATAATGTTACTCTACAACCGACTACATGTTAAGCTGAAAATAAAGAATCTAGAAACCTTGGAATTTGAAGTATACATACAATACATCTGTCAAGTAAAATATTAAGTAACGATAAATATACATCGTTCCGTAAAATTCCATTCGCGGAATAAAAACTGAACATTATTCATTCTCGGTTTGTATCGCTTGTTCATTTCCATTTTAAATTTCAAGAACCTATCTATTTTTATTCGCATACATAACAATTATAATATATTTATCATGTGTATGAACAAAAAAAGGGAGTTATTAAAAATAATTAACTGAAAGGGGAAAAGCAAAGACTATGACAATAAATATTTTTTTAAGCTGTTGGTTTTCTTTTTTATTTAATTTATTGATTTTTAGGTGTTTACATAATAAAGTTACATAAAAGTGTTATATATAATTCTCAAATTAACTTTCTACTAGATTAAGTTTGATATCCATAACACTATGATAAAAAAAATACTCTTCGAAGGGAGAGAGTAACAGCTCTTTCACACGGCAGTCCAGTTTTTTGTAGGATCCCGTTTTCTGCAGGATCCCGTTTGATGGTGAATGTGTT
>DWNE01002655.1:0-18281 GCA_018249875.1 Cecropterus toxeus | reverse complement strand
CAGTGGTGCCTGGGATTCGAACCCCGGATCCTCGATTGAGAGGCCGAATTTCAACCATTAGGCTATCACTGCTCATTACATTACATATTATATATATGTAATTATAATTGTATACTAACTACTACTTCAACTCCTGTTCTAAGTGGAATTGGTTGCAGGAATCCATATACGTTAGTGACCGTATCAGGTGGACTGTATGATTATATTATATACACATACCTACACTCCAACAAAAGAGTAACAAATTTTCATCTTGCATTCAAAATAATAAGTAAAACATTTAATTTGTTTAAAAATGTGTCCAAACATGTATGTAAAACAAAAAAATAATATCGAAATATAATCCTTCTAATTAACTTAATAATTAAATAAATATACATTACCCTCCTTTTGACTAAGTCATGTAAAATATTTTATTATAATATAATTAACGTTTTGACTTGCAAGCAATGTATTCGTATTATTCAATTCACTGCATATTTCCCCAACTTTAGCCAGAAAGACAACGTTCAATCTCAGTATCACTGAGTAAAGTTGAACGGTGTTATGCCAACTTAACGTTCCGCCGTCCCATAATATTATGTTAAGCGGCAGTTCCTTGAAATTTGACACAACTGCACAGTCTGGATAAACTTACAAATCCCATTTGCAATCAGGTTATTCATATTAAGATTCATTCATTCATTGTCGTTCTTTTGTAAACATAATCAAAGTTTTAAATTGAAATGACATTTATTCTTCTTTCCGTAGTAAGTTATGCACTATCGATCATCATGGACCCACAGTCTTCGGGGGTAGTAACACATTTGTGATTAACATTCCATTAAGTGGACTGTATGCTTATTTGTATTACTTTATTTGTACTGCATGCTTCAATCTTATGGAAAATGTTATTAAAGTAACTTTACCTTTAATAAATACCGTCACGGAACGCCTCCTAGATGTGAAACATCGCGTACGTACAAGTAAAATGCGACTGGAACTAATTATATAGCATAACGAAAATAACGCCATCTACAAACGGTTGCCCGCACTAAGTCGAAGTAACACCGCAGGACGCTTAGTTTTGTTCGATACTTAATAGTTCCAAAAATGTATAACAGATGGCTAATATAAATAAAGACAAGCATCGCCACGTCAACAATCAGATTTACCGGCGCCTATAGATGTTTCATATCCAGTTTGCTGTTCTTACAATACAAAAGGAATATATTTTTAATGTATACTCAATGCTATACTCTCATTCGAGTAAAATTCAACGACACCTCAAAATTCGTCAAGATGTTTGGGCTTCCAGCGTGCCATCAAAATAGCTCAAAAACATTCCTTTCTGACGTCTAAGGCTGCCTTTTCTAACGCAGTTGGATAAATAATGTAGTCATTTAAATGCATGCTTCAAATAATATTTGCAAGTCTAATGTTTGCATCGTATCGCTCAATTCGCGTTGTTCGGTTATAAAAAATCACAATTTTACGAATAAAACTCAGAAAGACAGCGTTTATTACAATTTCAGTATCGCGGAGTTAAGTTAAACCGAGTTATGCTAACTTGACGTGGCGCCATTCCATAATATTGTGTTAAGCGCCAGTTCCGGTAAATCTGACACAACTGTACGCTCCGAATAAACTTGCCAACTCTTCTTGTAATAAATAAGTTCGTTAATTTTTTTCAGGACTTTTGTAATATACAAACTGTTCTTTGTTTGTAAATCCAATTGCGCTCAGCTACAATGTATACAGTTACTGATAATTATTTATACTAATATACAAAAATGAGATCGTGTGTGTCTGTTTGTTACTCAATCACGCAAGAACCACTGGTCCGTTTTACATGAAATTTTGCATGAATGTAGCTTATTTACTTGGTTAACTAATAAGCTACTTTGGATAAAGATATTTTGCACTATTTAAATATGGCTACTAGTTTATATCCCGTTGTAGACCCGCATCGTAATTATTTTCTTTGTTATCTAATCAGAGCGAGTGACATCGTTTTATTTTACATCAGTGTTCGCTTGATTGCGCCGATTAATTTGTGTTATGTTGAGACGTGACGTCAGCAGTGGACGCCATGACGCCAGCTAAAAAAACTAACTAACATAACGTGATTTTATATAGCCTATTATAGCCTTTCTGAAGAAATTGACAATTTGACACGAAAATATCTTTTCAAATAAAACCAGTAGTCTTTGAGATTAGCGCGTTTAGCCAAACAAACTAACTCTTCAGCTTTATAATATCATATAGTAATATAGTACAATACTATAGATTATACATTATAGACATTTGAAAGTCTGTCAAAAAACTTAATAAGTTTTCTGATGATTCTCCAAAATTCTTTGTATGCCGTTCGAATGGCAGCTACTGACCAAAAAATCATAACACAGAGTTTTCCCACTGAGTAAAATAAGCCACATTATATTAATTTATCTGTGTATGTCACAGCTATTATATATAGTCTGTATTTGATTAACCAGTTAAACCGAATACCTGTTCAGTTATTAACTGCCGCCTAATCATTACAAATTGGGATAACATTGTTTGAATAACTTGCCAAATATTACTAATCGCTGGCAATGTCCCGTCGGTTATAATTACGTAATAGTTATAATTAAAGTCCCACAATTGTTCACAGTTTAGTATTTGTGTGATTTTAATTAGGGAATGTATATTAAAATGAATATGAGGAATTATATGGTTATTATAAAATATTGGGACAGTGTGATATATATAAGAGAATTCATAGATATTCCAATTGATTTTTTTTTTATTTATTTATGAAACACGGCACGCCTCTGATATATTTAGGTAAGTAAGTGAATAATATAAGTATATTTAACTGCAAGTTTTTTTTATCAGATTGAAGTAGCACATGAGCCTGATGGTAAGTGGTAACTACCGCCGTAAGCAACTTCATATATAACAGGAGTTCTATCTGAAGTCAATCACAGATGCGTTGCTACTCCTGAGGACTAACATGGTTACCTAATATAAGTGAGCCGGAAACCACACCCTTCCACTGAAACGCAAGAGCTGCTTCACGCTAGAGAAAGGTGTGGTAGTGGTAACTCCTCGATTGAACTGGTTCTACCACCTGGTGTGTTCTACTAAAATCTTCCGCCAGGCTATATTTGCAGAACAAAAACATAATTTTAATTAATTTATCTGTTACATTTTCTCTATCCTTACTTATTTCACGACTTGATGCCACGTCGCTCGCTAAATAAGATTTCCTAATTAACCAAACTGTGCTACGCTCAAAACTTATCTGAGTACTTTAAATACCAATGGGTAAATTTACTATAGTTCAGTTAGTATATGATTTTTTATTTTGTAATATAATATGTTGCAACTTTTCCTATTTTACATTGCTAGACGGGAGTGTCTTTTTATAAAAAGACACACAGTCTCCTTTGAAGAGTTCTCCACCACCGCTCCACCGTTACCACTAATTATTCCCGCCGTAAGAGTAGCGTAAATGTAAAAGTGTACGTTCGAAAATTGTGTTAAAGAAGATGGCTCTTTAAACAAATATGGATTCTATTTAATCTTTCTATTTAACAATTCCTTAATAAATATGGATTTATCCTAGGTGTTCCAACATAGATCTCAAGAATAGCAACGGTTCTATAACCATTCAGTTGGGATGTTTGATTACAATTGCTCATGGACAGCAGTTGCCACTAACTATTAGATGGACTGCAAACTGAGCTACTTCTATACTTTCTTTAAAACAAAAATTTTAATAGACTCCACGAAGGTGCCATTACAAAATTAGTGGAACAGATTAGTGACTAAGTTTCGGCTGTTTAAGAACTGAAACTGATGATTTAATGTGCCATCATAAGACTGAAGCGAGTATAAAATTTAGCTACCAGCGGTCACCCATCCGACCTCCGACCAGACGCGAAGTTGCTTAATTTTGTGGTTATTAAGATCTACCAGCCGGGCTATTCACGAGTTTAAGCTAATTTTAAATTATTATTTCAAACGCTGCTCGCGGACGTGTATTTATATCCAACATACCCTGCTTTCTACTAACCTAACCGCGCTCTAACAACTACCGTTCATTTGGGCGGGCGAAATAATTTAGATTCGACTACAATACACTTTTCAGTTAAACAGATACGAATACTCCTAATTTTAGGAGGGCATGAAGCTGGTATGTCGTATAAATAATTCTGTGCAGTGTTCTCAAAGCGTCCTAGTTTATAGTAGCGATAACTGCAATTTTAAGACACAAATAGATTTGTCTGTTGTCATGTTCGAACTATGAATTGTCACTTTTAATAATGCTCGCTACTGACCTAATTCTGATTTGGTTCAGTTCTATATATAAATCTGATCGTTTCGTGTTTGTTTATCTGACCTCACAATATCAGATTAGAATGGCTGGCCTAAATTCTAGACCTCATTCGTTTGTAACACAATTACTGCGACTGTCCATCAGAAGATATGAGTGGCCAATTTTACAAGTCGAAATTCAGCATAGGCATGCATATGCAGCATCTAATGAAAAATATACATATAATCTACTAATCATATAAAATTATATTAGAAAAATTTCATTGGGTAAAGTTTAGGCCAAGTATAGAGTTTCATATCCTTGTCAAAATCAAAGTCAACCAAATTTTTAGGTAAGTCTTCACCGTATTTTTCTTCACCGTTTAAGCCGATAATAAACGTGAAAAATTGATTTGCCTCACAGTCGAACTCAGAGCTCACGCTGTAGGAGGCCTAAATATAAAGTAGAGTATCACTTCTAATGAAACGGTAATGTTTCTCAATTAGATTCTACGCTGCAGCGATAATCTGCTACGACGCGGCATTCGGCACTCCGAGAATGTCATAAGTCGCGGCTCCGTATTAACAGGCGCGCGACGTGTGACGACTTAATAAGTTAGGTTGTTACCGACTTGTGTAAATTTACCTTAACGCCCGATATACTCGCTCGCACCCGTCCCGACATTATTCTTAGGTAACGGTGCGATTTATATCATTGCACAGTATAAGTACGACATGTCAGATAATTGAATTCGATTTATTTGTTTTTTTTTTCATACACTATTATGTTTTTATAAATTTAATTGTTTATTTTATTTTTATTTTATTTATTATAGTAAGGTGTAAGTCAAAGTCAAACTAGGGTGTGGTTTCAAACCAAAGTAAAGCATAGCGTAACACTGCTGTTATAAATCAGAAATCATGGAAAGTTCTGTATACCTTCATATTAAGAAATAAGTTTTTTTACTTGCAATCAATCATTTTAATTTAACGTTTCCTATAGAGGTACATAACAAATAAATTGATATTTTTCTTTTATTTTAAATATTCTTAATCCTTTGCTACAATTTTGTAGTAAAAGTTAATTTAATGAAATGTATTATTTTGTTTTTTATAGTTTAAAAATACGACAAATATTCAATTTATTCACTAATTCAATTATAAATAACCAATCCAATTAATTAAATATAAAACAATTCAATTAAAATTAATTAATGTTTTATCTGAAGATTTTGAATGTCCTACAGCGGAACTTGCGTAAACAAATACAGTATAGCAAACAAGAACAAATGAATATAGTTTAGCAGAGACCGCGAGGGCGCCGTTGGCAATTTGTGATCACTGAGACCCACGCGTTTGCACCTGGTTAAATTGGATAGAGATATCTAAATCACTATTACAATACCTTCCAACTAAACTTTATAACATTGAAAATTATAACATTGACTCATATAGGGTGTCTCAAAATCAACACAAGATTTGAAATAAATAACAAACACAGTTTAGTCGTTTGATTTTTTTTATTGAGTTAAAGTGCATATGATAGGGTTGTTTGTGGAGTAACAAATAACAATGATTTCAAATAACCCCATAAAAAGGAATCGAATGTTGTTAAATTACATGATCTACTGGGACAAGTTTGATCACCGAAACGAGAGAATACACGACCTAGAAATATGTCATGCAGTAATTGAATCATTTCACGGGCTTTTCTAATTGTTTCATTTTTGAACTAATAAGAGATTGATTGCAAAATGAAAGTTGGCGAAGTTTTCGAACTATTAGGAACACTATTTCGACCATATTTTATATGCAATTTAAAAACTGCGGTAGATAAACGGCGACAAATTCAAATCTTGCATCAACTTTGGCAACAAACTCAAATCTTGCATTAGTTTCTCAGTTGAATAGCACAAATTATTATCAATATGTTTTTTAACCTTTTATAGAAAATTTGTGGACCGGACAGATTGAACGGTGCCGAAACAGAGATCCCATCAAAAGTGTGCTTATCGTATCATAAAGTATTTCATGTTTTAAGCTGAAATCAACAATACATAATCACAAAACTTTAGTGATATCTGTTTTGCGAGATTAGCGTTTACAAACATGACATGCGATTTATGTGTAAACAAAGATGAGATGAGATAACTATAAGAGGATATCATTCTATCTATTACACTTAGAAATTTAATAAAACATATTACAATAAATATTTATAAGTTAGTCTAAGGGACACTATAGTTAAAATAATTAACTCAAAATCTGGATCATTTAATGTAAATCCTTTCCTTTATCAAGGAGATGCACGCTTGTCCTTTTCGTATTTTCGGAGGTTACCTCAATCCACGCTGTTTCAAATGAAATAAAACGAACCAGATTCACTTATCAACTCCTAACCACAACCGCTTAGCGAAATATTAGAAATTAAAGTGTCTCTTATTCAATACGTTTTTAGCAACAAGATTTTACTAGCGGGAAACTGAATTGTAACAGAAATGAGTATTAAGATAATTGAAAACATTTCATTCAGTAAATTTTAATAAACATCAAACATTTATAAATGATTAGAAATTATAATTGAAAATCAAAGCTTTCGTCTGTAAATATCTTAAGCAAATTTGGATGCTGCTCTAAAAGCCGTCTTAAGGATTTTTTTCGTTTAGTTAGAGCATCGGTAAGAATTTCGCTAGAAGTCTTTTTAATTTTATCAATTGATTTATTTTTTTCTATTGTATACTCATTTACGCACGTGCAAGAGATTTTTGTTGTCGTGTCAAATTCTTGAATAGAATATTGTGTTTCAGCGTGTCGATATTTTTCTTTTGTTTCTTCAAACGGTATTTCACTAAATGCTATATCTTTTGCTCTGAACAATTCAGGTGCTTTATCCATTGGAGGAGTTTTGTCAAGAATAGCCTTAACTCTTTCAAAGTTTGTCTCGTTGAAATCTAAATAAGAAGGTAAGAAAGGAAACAAATTCCCTTGTTGAAAATTTTTGCATCTTCTAGCGGGACAACCTTCAAGTCGGAGCACATCGTCAATCAATAGGGACTCAGTAGACGATGTACTTTCAACTGGAGTGCTTGATGGTGGTAAATGAACTTTTGGAGTTGGTAATTTCTCTGAATAAGATGGCGAAGGCTGATGCGCACATCGACATTGTTGTGATTCCAAAAACGTCTTTATATCTTCATAACCATGACATTTTGCGTATACGTATTCTCGATTAACTCTTATTACTGGAAGGTCTACATCTGAAGGTAATGTTTGAGTGCTTCCATAACGTGGCGGAATAGATTCTGATGAATCTCCTATTAAGACAAGTGGTTCAAGTTCGCATTCATGTTTTTCGGGAGGAGATGCCTCGAATTCAAAAATATTGGCCAAAGTGTCTTCATCAATTAAAATGTTAGGCTGAATATTTGGATGCTTTTGCATTTCATTTATTTGCAAAACTACCATCTTTTGAAAATCCAGTAAAAATGTTGATTGTTCAGGTAGTAACTTTAAAGAAAAACTTATGAATTTACAAAATAATTCAAGTATCTTTTTCATCTTGTCTTCCCATTGCTTGTTAATATCCGAAACTTTTCTTTCTCTTTGCTTAAACATTTCTATAATACCCTCTCTTTCTTTTATTTTTACAAGTTTTTCGGTCAATTTTGAACTTTGATATTTTTCTAAAAACATTTTCTTAATAACACATTTTTTTCTTTCTATACTCATAATATACATAGAAGCTGTAAGGCGTTCAGCATCAATCTGCCTACAAAAAGCTTGCAAAGCGTCATTCCTGTCATTTAAAGCACAGTTGATAAGTTTATTGTTTCTGTATAATTCATTTTCAAATAGAAGCTTATAATATTTTACGATCTTATCAACTTCAGTTTTGTATTTATTTTTCAAAACGTTTTCCAATATTTCTCTTTCTTTTTTAAGTTTAGACGGAATTTCAATGTTGAAACTGCTTATCATATTTGCGTGCACACTTTTCAATACATTTTGAACTTCAGCTTGTAAATGTGATTCCAGTTCTTGGAGTGTTTGTTCATAAAATTTCATTATTTCCTCGTTCATTATTTTACTTTTTTGTTTAAATATATCTTGGAAAATGGCTTTTACTTTTTTAGTGATAAGTTGTTTTTCATTTATTAATATATGATTCCAAGATTCATCGTTATCTTGCAACAAATTAGTTAGGGATGCCAAAAATCGTTTATGTTCTTTTTCTAAAACTGTATTTCCAATAGCAAGAATACCTTCGTGTGTTTTGCCTCTTGTAATTTTGGAAGTAAATGGAGGATTGAGTTCAACTTTGCCTATCAGAAGATCACTTGGAGAAATCCATTCTGCATTTATATCTCCATTTGGATCTGGTTTATTTATAATGCTTTCCTCGTTTATTGGTAACTGATTTTTGCAATAATTATCATAAAAATAAATGTCCGCGTATGTGCTTGTCACTCTTTCATGATCAAGTAAAGTATTTATAATGTTATTTTCCATATTATGAGAAGAAAAAAGAAATTCAATAACTAATAAAAACTATGTATCAAAGCAAAAAGCGAAATTGTATTTGACTTTGATATCTGTCATCATTTTCCATATGATGCATTCAGTTTAAAATTTAATTTAATTTTTAAGAATTAATTATGGAATTATCAATTATGAACGAAATGAATGAAAAAATTTAAGTAATAATTAGGACAATACATATTTCACCAATATTTAACGTCAAGAAAAATATTGCCTATAGGTCCGACGTTACCATTGTTACATATATAATTTATTTTAGCGATACTTCTTTTTTAAATTAAATATCCTTTATAATAATGGCACTTTTGAGTCTTTAATACATATTTTGTACAAACATCACTTTACATTCCTACATACATCTCCTACCTCTGAACCTGTTAAAAATAACACTACGTTATCCAGACATGTAAACGTAGACCCGGTGATTATCAACGGTGATGTAAGGTACCCCTCAGGTAGGTTTAATTAAATACTTCCTTGCGCCACCCACCTACTATTTCACCTCATGTAACCCCGCCTTATCTCTCGCCAACGCCGAAACACGCAGTAAATATTCCTAATGCTAGCCACAAGTAACGATATTGCACGTTTGATATCCGGTACTAAACGTGTCTAGTTCTGATATTTGTGGCAAAAAACAGACGATTTCTTGCTTCGAAACGCTCTGAACACGAGCATGTGATAATAAATTACCGACATATCTCGACTCCATTCTCATTACGGATGCGGCAATGTCCGTCGGAGTTTTGTCATAACTCAGTCTCGGTTAAAATTATTTCCGTTGGCTCTGATGAGAAAACTAGAGAACTGGAAATGTAAGTATTCGCGCAACAAGCCGTGGAATAACGACGGGACATATTTCATTCTTAACGAAGTTAAATTTCCGGGAAGGTCCTGTAAGAGCGTGCGTAACTCAGATAAAAGGCCCAGCCACTACACCGGCTCTGTTTTTGTATGACATTTTAATGACATAAATCGTTTTTGAACTGCTATTCGTGCGCCGAAATTGCTGTAGGCAAACATCTGACTTACTGAAAATAAATAAATTTACGGAAATTTAACACAATATAATGTAGAAATAATAAAACGGCCTAAGTAATTTGCTTTTTGTATAGTTATTTTTTTTATTTTCGTTATTATGTAATTAAGAACCTTTATTTAGTAATTGTTTTAATGATAGAAAAACACTGATATGAGGCCTTAAAATTTAGTTTTCAGTGTTAATAGCGCTTCGGCGATCGTCATAGGCGGCTATTGTAACTAGCGTAAGATGGATACTTACCTTCTACTTCTATAATATAAATACTAAGTTATATCACACTAATATTATAAAATCGAAAGTTTTTGGGGGTGTGCTTGTTACTTCTTCACGTCTAAACGGCTGGAGCGATCTTAATAAAATTTGGTGAGGAGCTGACATAATCTTACCGGAAAATATCTTATTCCTATGGGAAAATCGATGTTAATGAATTCGAGGATAATGTATGGGGAACTTTGTTCATGACTTTTAAGTAAAAATGTGAATAGTTATTAGTTTTACTGTTAATACACTATTCATTTTCCTTAAAAACCGCGGGTAACACCGCGGGGCACAGCTAGTAAGGTTCTAAAACTTTTAGGTCTTATATTGAAATCCTAACTCAATGCATGACAGCCGACCCTAAAACAAGCGAGAAAGTATTAACTTATCTAAACTTTACTGAACGTTTGACGTTCACAGTGAAACAAGAGCCATATTTCAGAAACTGGCTACAACTTGGATTGTTTTCTAACACATCATATCGGCAAATAAATCTTTTGGCCTGTATCTGGCGTCAAAGTTAATTCCCATGCATAATTCATCGCGTCGATTCCGTGTGAAGAGGAAAAGTTCCTCAACTCTGAACGTTTACGACTGACACCCGTCGATTAGTTGGTGAAAGTTTCGCCGCTGGCCAATAAACAAACAATGTAGCGGAGTTCACAACAGGGCCAAAGTATCAAGGTTCGGTGTAAAATTGATACAGTGGCCTCACTATGAACATTTTTATTCTATCCACAAGGTACGAATATTATCAAATGATGACTTTGAAAAGCTTTTTACCCGACTGCGTCAGAAGGAGGCTAATGTTTTTGAGCGTATGTATGTGTGTATGTATGTTTGTTTGTTTGTATGTACGTCAATTTCTTAGCAAGCTACAGCCAAAACGGTTTGACGGATTGTGACGTGTGACATAGCATTAGAATCGTCTCAGATTGTAAAGTGGTATAATCTACATAATTTTTAAAAATAGCGTCTGGAATTAGAGGAAAAAGGGAGGAGAGGGACCATTTTTTTACTATTACAACAATATGGGTATCAAATGAAAGCTAGTAAATAGATCAATCTAAATATACATATATTATAATACTTTTACTTCAATATTTTGACAAAACTAAAAAAAAGGTTTTTTTTGTTATAATGTTTTTAATGATGGTACAAGTTTCGAGATGTGTGTTCCGTTAAATGTTTAACTAAAATCGCTTACTTCATGCTAAAACTCATAGTAGAATGAATGTAGGTATATTGTATAATTAATACTTAATTACTACTCTGAATTTTTAGATAAAGTAGTCAATTGACGCCTACTTAATGTTAACTGGGCCCTTCAACTTGCTCTAAATTGACTACGAAACCTTTGTATTATCTTAAATGAACCACAAAATTTACCAAATTCACCAATTTCTAAATGCATTTTTCCATCTTCACCAAAATACTAAATTGGAATGACTTAAAATGTAACCTTATTTAGACCAAAACACAAACTAATGCTACTTTGTTCAGCATTCTTTATTTTGATTAAGATTTAATAAGTATTGAATAGATCTCGCCACGGTTGGCCCATTAAGAATTTCAAATCACATTAAGTACTTATCAAAAATATGCATTGAATATTAAAATAAACACACTTTTTTCTAGCCTCATTAGCACTATTTGATCATTCGTTCATTTGCTCCATTCCAGAACACATCAATTAGCGCTTCAACAAAATGTTTTGAATACATATCGCTATTTTTCGCAATTTTGCGAGGATTACCATTTATTATGCACCAGTGTACGAAACAACAGCTTAATAAAGATGAATGTATACCGTGCCAAAAATTTTCAGTTTATACTTTTTATATGCAAAGAGCATTCCATTAAATTCAAATATGTTTTTCATAGTGAGTGCTAATATATGCTAACATGATTACATACTATATGTATTCATGAATATCTAATTAATATTCAGAAAGGTTATCGTTTCGATTGCAATTCGTCGAATAACTTTTGGCATGAAAATTTGCGAGAATTTACGCTTTGAATAGAGTTAAACGTAAATTTACTTGCCATGCAAACTTTGTAGCGACTTATTTGTGGAAGAGTTTAAAAAACGCACTTTGATAGTACTAGGTACATTTATGTTGTCCCTGTAGTTTGGGACCAGAATAGAGCTACGGTATCCTTTGCTGGTCGCAAGAGGCGACTAAAAAGGGGCTTCCGGGGTTGCGGGTGGTAATAGTGGAAGCTCGAGCCGCCCAGCCAAGCGAACCCGGGAAGGACGGTGGCATGACGGCCACCGGGGGGTTTTTAGTGCAGTAAAAATTTCACATAACCCGGCCTTGTTCCCACAATGCCACAGCGTCGAGTACCTTCAGAAGGTCCCCTCCCCCCCCCCGATACAAAAAAGGTACATTTATGTTACAGCATCCTCGCAACGATAAATAGCTTATACATTACCGCATATTTTTTTGTACAGTAGAAGCAACGAGAGAGCATGTACTGATAAATATAATAAAACTCATAGTAATTCGAATCCTGAGTTACTACCACCTCATCTATTTTGATCTAATAACGCAATATAAAGGGTTGTTATCATAGAAGAATTGCTAACTCTGAGGACCAAAATGGAACGCCTTATATCGTCTTCCTTTTACAGTACAACAGCAACGCTTAATACTGAGAGTATAGTCGAATTACGAGGCGTTCTACGACTTTGAAATAATGTATAATCAATATAACAGCTACGATTGCATAAAGGAAAACAAAGTGTAATTAGTAATTACTCTTTTTTAGTACAAAAATTTCAGTATGAATCCGTCAACTGAGCGCTTTGAGCTAACAGAGTTATACTGTAGAATTATCAAAACAGGCGGAGCATTGTATGAAATTTTCATGAGGGTCTCCTTATTTTAGAGGGCTTAAACCGTCTATCCCAGTTCTTAATAATAGATCTAAAAATCCATAAGTCATTAAAATTCAACGCTGAACATAGGATTTCATTGGAAAGAGGTCTCTTGCTGTGCATTTTAAATGACTGTGAACTGATAAGTTTGAGTGTTATTAATTGTAAAGAGTCATATTTGTCACAAGTATGGCGTGACTACTAATCACATTAAGTAACAGCGGAGTACCTATACTATACTCCAGGCTATTTTATTTTAATAATCGGACCTCTGCCCAATTCATGTGTACAATAAACATGAAAGTTATATCTACATCGCATATACGCAATTTCTATAATTTTTAGAATTTTTGTTTTTCTGTGTCAAATCGCATCGAACCGAAACTATTAAATTTAATTTAAAGTATTAAGATATATTTATATTGTGTAAAACCCATGTACGCTATCAAAATTTATAATATTTTAATATCATGTTACATTTTTATAATGGCGGATGAAATCGCATGTCAGTACTAGTATATAAGTTGCCATAGGACATTTTTGCTTTATTCATAATAAACAGTACACAAAGAGCAAAAAAGTCGAAATAACAAAGCAAAAAAAGTATTTAATATTAACCAAATCTTAGACAGGAAGACGCAAGCGAACAATAACAGAAATAACCTCTGCCCGTCTTAAACGCCATTTCGCGTCCCAATTGTCTATTGTTTCGCTTTATTATGTTACTTATTCTCTTTCAGTAGCCGTTTATATTTCAACAAACGCTTAGTTTATGAATGTCATGTATAAGTAAATTAGTTTATTTCCTCCCGGCGACAATTTAGCTCACGCTCTTGTCGCAAATTGTCGGCGAGGGTAAATGCAGACTATTAAGGAAATACAGCAATCCGGGCAGCCCTTACCCCGCATTACGGCGCAATCTTACACCGGCTAAATTATAAGCAACACCTTCTTATGCCGTGTTTGAGGGCAGTAACACGTACTGTTTTGTTTAGCTGCGCGTTCAGGACTTTATGAATCAAACTTCAAACGTAGTACATAGGTCACGTTTTAAATGCATTGACAGCAAGGAAATAGATCCGTACTATATAACATTGGAAGTCTAGAAAACAGACCAAAGTTTACGAATAAAAAGAAAAACGAATATATTGGTAGGTAAATTTAAAAATATTGACAATGACGTATTTTAAATGTAATGTAAACTGTTATCGTATCCAGTACATAATCTGGAATACATTCCAACAAAATATGTCCCATTCAGTTCAAATGTATTGTAATATACCTTTCAATATCTGTGGAAAATGACGGCTGAGCTCTGAAATGCAGCGAACTCGGCCACTGACCCCGGCGTTAAGAAACCGACGAATAAATTTACAATTCTGTGTGTGAGTTCAGCTGCACCGGACAAATGCTAAAACTCTTTCCCGTAAGTTGCTGTACTGAATTTAAATGTCGTAAACAAACAACAAGCACAGTTATATAGCTGTATACTCCTGTACGTATGTCCAGCTATTTGCCGGACTTTGTTTACCATACAGTTTTTGCTTGCTACTGCACATATAGTTTACATTGGTGAAATTTTATATTCATTCTGGACGACTGAGTTTTCACATCATTTGTTTTACAGTTTAACGACTTATTGTAGGAAACTAGAAATGAAATGACAAGATGATTGTATCTTATTTGTTTTGTTTTTTTTTGTATAGCGAATGTTAAAATTGAAATCGGATATTTATGCTGCTATCATATTAATGTTAAAAATAAATACGAAAATTAAAGTTTTGTACTTTTTTCTATTGTTTATCAATTTTTTTTTCTTTTTTTTAATTGTTAGCCTTTACAAGCTTTAAGTAAGTAAGTGTGTTTGGTTGTGTTTAAAATATGAAATTTAAAAAGTTAGAATTATAGTCGAATTTAGACAACTGGGCATAAACCAGTTACTTATTACCGCTTAGCGGTTGATTTATTACAACAAGAAAAAAGTGAATTAAGTTTAACGCACCATACATGATCAATACGCACACATATTTCTATTCATCTTCCTTTTACTACAAAACCGTACAATTTTTTTATCTAACAAGATTTAAAATGGAACTGGGGAAAATTCTAATTTAAAAACTGTCCAGAAGCGAAACCATGGGCTTGAGGTAGTTGAAATATAAAACAAATAGCAATTTTACGGTTTGGCAGCAAGAGAATAACAACACGGCGCTCACTGCAGGTGCTACACGAAATTGATTTGCACAGCGTCAATCTCACTCACATGCCGATTGATGACAACTGGAAGCATAGGCTGGTTCTAGAATAGACCCCTGATTTGAAAGTGATCAAAATACAGTACTTTTAAATAATCTGTAATTCTAAATTTGAACATGGACACTCCGTTGTTTAAATTTAAAATTACTGTGACCTTTGTACGAAATGGAAATACAGACGCAATATGACAAAAAATAATTGTATTTTACTCCTTTAATCTTGATATTAAAAAAAAATGTAAATGATTAAAATCCTGAATTATATAAAATTCCAAAATATACAATTTTTAAGACATACTTATGTGAAACATTTTTGACGGGACTGGAAATATATATCACTATTTTCTGTTTGAAATTAAAATGATGAATGAAGCAAACCTATACAAAGCTAGAACTTCACGCGATATCCTGTCCACTTAAATTTAAAATCAGACTTTAGATTCCACCAAACATGAACTCCAAAGATACGCAAAGGAGAGAGCGTGCCAAATTCTCAGTGACTTTATGATACGTGGCGTTAAGACGCGATTTCAAGGAGTTCTTTATCAACATGTAGCACGCCCTGTTCCTGCTTTGCAGTTCCCGCCAAGTTGTTTTATGTAAGCATGAAATATTAGGGTACTTAGAGCTTCGTGCGGTGGCGGGTCCGGACCTATTTCTAGCCTTAGGCTCATCTCCGTGACAGTAATTGTATGTCACTTAGTAACGTTATACTCCAGTCGAGTATAACGTTACAAAGTGACATACAATTATTCTGCGTTATTCTTGATGTTGAACATATTATTTGAGTACCTTCCTTTTTTATAAGGCCGACATGCAGTCTGTTTAATGGTAAGTGGTCACTGCCGCCCATGGGCATCAGTAAGCAAATTAATATTATAAGGGTTCTATCTGAAGTCGCTCACTCGATCCTGTGATCGAGTTCAGATAGAGCGACACATCTGTATATATTGCTACTCCCAAGGAACATGGGTGCCTAATATTAGTAAGCCAGCAAGCACACCCTTCCACTGAATGGCAAGTACTGCTTCACGTTAAAATAGGTTTGGCGATGGTATGTCTTGAACTACACTGGTAAAACTTATCTCTTATTCTACCTCTATATAAAGCTAACAATGATTTAGGTGGTAGATTGTTTGATGAATACTAGTTCCAACTTATTCAAATTCGTATAAACCGTGAAAAATTTTGAATTAAATTGTTACTTTCGTTCTTTCTTAGACTTAGACTTTATGTTTATACTATGTACTAGTTCATAATGTCATAATGTACTTACTAAAAGCGATTAATTTATTATCCTTTATTATTATATATAAAATACTTTGCATTGATAAAAGTGTATTTATTAAAATTATTACGCTCACAGTTTAATTGCAAAAAGGACAGAACGGCAGAGTCAAAGCAAATTAACGAGAAATGACAATTAATTAATTGCTGGATTTAATTTTTAATCCTACACTGCATACGTTTTTCTGAACGGCTTTTATAATAATTGGCTACCTCCTACTACTTCAGAACTTGAAGAGTTCCATGTCATTGTAACGACCCAATTATTGAGCGGGTAGTACGAATTTTTAACTTGACAATGGTATAATTAAAGTAGCATATAAACGCAATTAATTGGATATATTTTTTTTACAGACTGAAGTAGCAAACGAACATGCAATGTACCTGATGGTAAGTGGTTAATGCTGGTCAGGGATATCTGTAAGCAACATCATATTAAACAGGGATTCTATCTAAAGCCACATATGCGTTGCTACTCTCGAGTACTAAGATGGTATAAGTGAGAGGGCCCTTCCAACGAAACACAAGAACTGCTTCACACTAGGAATAAGAGTGGCGATGGTCCGGTTGAACAACACTGGTTCATCACCTGGTAAAAATCTATAGTCTATTTTGAAGTTTTGAAGAAGAGTAATAATTAATAGATAAATAAAAGTCTTTAGTTAAGCTATTATTACCTAAATACAACATAAATAGTGTATTTAATTATTTCCTCTGTGAAACTCTTACATTTCGATGGAAGGGTTTGGATGTCGGCTAACTTAAATATGAATCCTCAAGAGCATGTTGTTTCTGGAGTTGTACGAGTTGGCAGTAGGGATGTGGCTTGGCTGGGCAAAAATCGATTTTTATATTATTCGATTTTATATTTTAAGCAAACAATCGATTTTCCAAAAATCAATGTTTATACAAAATATAATTGATTTTATAAAAAAACAATTTTTCATTGTTCTTTATTATAAAGTTAGCCCCCAAATACTTTTTGTTCATTTACTTGTTTTTTTTTATGAAAACACCACAAATGATAGACACTAGGTGGTATTGCAAGTAATTATGTTGAAATACCGAGAGTACGTGAAACCAAGAAATAAATATTTTTTTAATAATTCAAAGCTACGGCAAAAAAACGAAAGTATAAATAAAAAATCGATTAATTTAAAATATCGATTCTAAATTAATCAATCTACCGTAAATATTCGTATTTACGGTCAACATATCGATTTATAACAATCGATTATTCTAAAAGAATAATCGATTTATTAAATAATTGATTATTATTTCACATCCCTAGTTGGCAGTTGCCACTTACTATCAGGTGAACTGTCTACGTTTCTTACTATAAAAAGTCAAAAATGCAGAATTACCTGGTGACTAGAAAAGCTCCAATATCATACATAATAGAAGGCTGTTAAAATGGATCACTGCGATTTCTGAGAACGCACTTACGTTCTGTAAGTCTACTGTAAGTGTTCCAACGTCAAGTCTCATTAAGACCACTGCACAAACGGGAATGCCTAATATTCTGGGGATAAAATAGACATGATTATGGACAAGGTTTCATAACTATCGGTATACATAATTATGTATCCCTATGGCATACGAAACCCTGGCCAATGATTTACCTTATATATAAAATTCTCGTGCCACAATGTTCGTTCCTGTACTCCTCCGAAACGGCTTGACCGATTCTCATGAAATTTTGTGAGCATATTGAGTAGGTCTGAGAATCGGC
>DWNE01002654.1:0-18282 GCA_018249875.1 Cecropterus toxeus | reverse complement strand
AACTAAGCGGGCTGCAGTGTTAGTTCGATTTAGTGCTGGATGCTGTTTGTAGATAGCGTTATTTACATTATGTTATATATTTAATTCTTGTCGCAATCTTTTCTTTTATGCATATTAACCGCATTAACACGTGGCTCCAGCTTTTTTTTTATAATAAGAAGTGGTATTGAAATTAATTAAAAATAGCTGAATTACTTTTATCTAGACTTACACGCAATTCTGCTCTTAGTATTTACTTTCTTCTTTATAGCCTGTGAGAGGTATTTAGATTTACTTACGAACTTTCATACTCTATTTAATCCTTTTGATCTTTAATTTTAATAAATCCTTCTTTAGTCCGAATTTTCTTTTTGTAAAAATCCGTTGTAAAACATGAATGTCGATGTCAGGTTTATAAATTAGATTCCTATCTACTTTCATTTATTTTAAGACAAGGTAATGAAATAGTAATTAAATTAGCCCTACTAAGTAAGTTACTTAGTAAGTTAAAGTAAGTTACTTTACGTGATAATTAAAAGAGCACAGGTCATTCGCCGCTGACATAGAACTGCTGAACTCAGCGGGATACAGCTGAATTCAGAAAGGACAAATGGGTCCTATGATGCCCGGCTTAGTATTTCAAAAGGCTTATGGAACTATTAATGTTAAATATAATTTAATTAATGTTAAATATATTAAACTATAATTTTTTTTGATAAGTTGCATGGATTGATCATTATTTCCAAATACGATTAATCGTAGAAACAATTATTTTGACATTACGTAACGCATAGTCAGAATGTTCTTAAAATATTTCAATATACCTAAAGAGGGTAACACTAAATAAAAAATATGAAAGCTAAAAGAGAAACTCATTAATATATGTCAGCCACCTAAATCTAATCGACACTCCACAACCAGCTGTCTAATGAACACTAATATCCTCTCGGTATTTGTTAAGCTCGCCCTGTCCGACCCTGCAAGGTTAAGGCACTAGTATAATAGGCCGGCGGCAACAACTATCAAAGAAAGTAACAAAAAATCATTCATTTAATAAAAACCTTTTAATAACTAGTATTTGGCATATGCCCTTGCCAAATACTACGTAATAAACACGCAATAAACTGTCTCATAATATTGTAAAAGTTATCAATAAACCAGTTTCCTTATTTACTGAAGCATGAGGGAATACGTTTTACTGGCACCTAAGTGAACATAAGATATTCAAATCTTAGCCCATAGTAACAAAAAAATCCCCACTCAGAATATGGTTAAAAATTATTCACATGGTGACTGTCATATTATGCTGTTTAAATGAGAACACACCATGGCTACAATCGCTGGCGTTATAAGGCAGTGAACACTGTGGCGGTGGTAAGATCGAAATCAAAGGATTTCGCCTTTATATAATGTACAACTAAATTCTTCGTAACAGACATCCAGTGACCACTATTCTACGCAATTCTTCAAAAAAATACCCACAAAGTCTACGCGTGGTACGTACAAAACTACACAATCTTGTTTCAGAATTCCAAGCGTGTACAATAAACCAATTTTCCTCTGGCTTTGTTTGCTAGTTACCGAGTAATAAAAAAGTAAGTTTGATAGCAGATTAGAAACTACGAGAAAGGAGCGAGTTCGGGTGGTTGGATACGTGACCAAATAACTCCGAGACCGTCTGTGCTGAAGCACACTCGGCTCAACGAATTAATCGTCTCTATCACCAGGAAAGGTTGGCTACACGTACTACTAAACACACACATAATGTGGTTAATTTGCCGACGGAACAAATACTTGCCTATTGTGTATGTGAACTTTTCTTCGCGATTCTGACCTTGTGGCTTCATTTTAATTGGGAACAAAGATCAAGCTATTTCTAACTTGGTTTTCATTTAGGTTTAGGTCAATTAGTTACAACCAAAACATCGGTTTCAATACTTATTGATTACATTAATACATTATGAAAAGAACACAAAATATTAAAGTTTCCCATAGAAATAGCAAAATTGAATACTATTACAATTAAGACAATGAATTGTGAAATCTTCTGGGGTTGATAACAGACGTTACCCTTGTGAATTCGGTTTGGAAAGGTTTTGGAAGTGTAACTGTTTTACACTGTGCATTTCTATAACCAATGGCAGGATTCACTACAAGCCTTTGCAAAAATAAACAGTGGCGTATAAAAATCAAAACACCGATATAAAGCGTCAAAAATAAACTACATTTTATCCATCTGTATTCATGCGTACAAAAAAGCAAAGATAAACATTTATTAAGCCGAAACCGTCCATAAATTTTTAAAATGTCAATTTAATATTTTGTTTATCAATTTTAGCAATCATTGTTCCACAATAACTATGAATACGTGCGTGGAGGAAAATAAATCAATGTTTATTGCTACAGTAGAAACATGACGATGATAAAGTTGATTAATTGCTCTCTAGATACCATTTTATCGTTTTAAATCTAGAAATTATGTTTTGTGTTTTAGATGTGTATGTTACAGTCGTTTTCTCGGGGTTAATTAGATTGGGTTTTTGTTTGTGATATTTATCAGCTTCCTGAAATTCTTAGTTACTCTTAATTATGTTTCGCTACGGATCAGGCTAATCGATACTTACTGATTAAATGGCAAATAAAGTACCTATTAAATAATTCGGAAAAATTACATGTTGACATAAAAATAAACCAAGTCTTTAGTACAATGAATTAAATAATTGAAATTATTAATAGATTGCTCCAGCAATCTCTACTGTTTTTTTTAATATAAATTTAATTACGCTTCAAGTATTAAAGTACTGAATAACATCATTTAAATAGTCATTTTTAATCGTCTTCCAAAAAGGAGGAGGAGTCTCATATACATGTAGGACGTAGATTCGTCGTTGTAATCTAACAAAATAGGTTTGAGTGCCGACTTCGGACTACGCACTATGTACTGTATACGTAAGAAACCAACATATATTTAAATTATTTTATTGCTTTTTGGTGACATCGAAGTCGGTTTCTATTTTTTGTTAAAAAGTTTTTTTCTGTTGTATAATAGGTAGTAAATGTTTGGATCAAATTATTTTTTGCTTTAGGTGGTTCCTTTATGTTATATGATATATTCGTACTTTCTTGTTTTTGAATAATACTTTCTAAGTTAGAAATAAACGGAACACGATTTTCATATCCTACGCTACTTCCATTGCAGGGCAGGAACGCTTTGTCTCTAGAAAGTCGTGAATATAAGATGGCTGCTTTGTGACCGCTGTTATGCTTTTTAATACACGTTTCTATGGAACTGGGATATTATCATAACCTAGGTCTTCGTTTTTAATCCTTAAAAGGTTTGGTAAATAAATATCAAATCATTCTATGAATTCACATTCGCGTCATTGTAACCTAGGCATAAACTTTTACATAGTTCTCGTTTTGATACTTAGAAATTATTTTCATACTTAGAAATAAATGAAAAAAGATTTTCATATCACACGCAACTCATATTGCTGTGTGATATCGGTCTTGAATAGTACCTACCATTTTTGTTTCGTGATTGCCAGCTCACTTATATATGGGGCGACCATCTTAGTCCTCGGGAGTAGCAACGCACCTGTGATCGACTTCAGATAGAATCACTGTTCTATTTGTTGTTTGTTGCTTATAGATGCCCTTGGGTGGCAGCAACCTCTTACCATCAGGTGGGCTGCATGCTCGTCTGTTACTTCATTCTTATATTATTGGGTTCTGAAGAATGTGAAGTCAATCGCAGATGCTACTTCTAATACCAAAGACAAAGATGGTCACCTCATACGAAAGTCAGTTGACAACCATTAACAGGTTTAACAGTTTTAACAGGTGGGAGAATCAACGTAGTTCGACCGGGGAAGTACCACCGCCGCACCTATTTCTAGCGTGAAACAGTTCTTGCGTGAGGTGGAAGGGTGTGGTTGCCGGCTCACTTTTATGTGAGGCGACCATCTCAGTCCTCGGGAGTAGCAACGCATCTATAGTCGACTTCATATAGAGCCCCTGTTCTATATGAAGTTGCTTACAAATGTCCATGGGCGGCAGTAACCATTTACCATCAGGTGGGCTGCTTGCACGTTTGCTACGTCATATGTATAAAAAAAAAACCTCACCTAAGTAGGTTTAGCGGTGGTAGTACCCCAATCGACCTACATATATTGTTCTACCGCTTTCAAAAGGCGCATGAGTGAATGGGTAAATACCAGATTTTAACACCCATTCTTAAATCATACGTTTAATAATAATAATTTATATTACTAGATTTTTATACGTTGTATATTTTTAAGTCAGCGTAACGCATAACCCAGGAGCTATAAAACACTGTACACGTTTCTACAATAACACTTTCTTTTAAAGTAAGTACAAAAATATGTTAATATCTTAGGCTACTTCTATGGCAGCAATAACTATATGCTTGATTTGTGCCCGCAGCTCTACTTTATAATACACTGTTCACGTTTCTACAATAACAGTTTCTTAGGAATAAGTGGAACAATATTTTCATACCTTACCCTACTTCCAACACACCGAAGCAGAGCAACAAAGCTTGTGTTAACTATTAGCTCGTGTTTATTATCCATTGTTTTCGTCGCTGTTTTACTTTATAATAGAAACTATATGCTTTTCATATTATAGAAAAAATTCCTTAGGGATTAGGGTTGTACACTTCTATGTATAAACGTAAACTTCTATGTATATCTTTACCTATTTCTAGCGTGAAGCAGTTCCTGCGTTTCGTTTCAAGGGTGTGGTTGCCGGCTCACTTACATATGTATGAAGCGACCATCTTAGTCCTCCGGAGTAGCAACGCATCTGTGATCGACTTTACATGGAACCCTGTTCTATATGAATTTGCTTATATGTCCATAGGTGGCAGTAGCCACTTATTAGTGTGTACTAGAATTATTTCTATTTCAACGTAATAAAGTTTTAGGCGGTTTCGTCCAATGAGGACCTACACAAGATTAGGATTAAAAGGTTTTTAAGTATAAGAAAATGTCAACTGCAAATTATTGTATTATTTTTGTTTATTGATTAATACTCCAATTTTATAATGACACAAATTACATATTTTCGTAAGAAGTAGGTACATCTCTCTTAATATACCTTCTACTAATATATTAAATTGATTTGCTTATTAACTCAATATTTTCAAAATCGTACAATTTTGAAAACGTCATTTCAGTTTTTATTCACTTTCACATCGAAATTATATATTAATATAGTATTCTGCATTCCGCTGTTAAAGATATTAATGTTGCCAAGCATTGGTTGTTGAAAGATCTGAGTGCAAGTGTTTCTTTGTGACTTCTGTTTCATTTCACTGCAAAGTGAATCAAATAGGTCACTTTTCCGTTATAATACTTTCTTCCTTAGGGAGAAACGGTACAGTGTTCTCTATATTACACTTGGCACTTCTATAGCAATGCAGCAAAAAATGACTCGTTCGAAACACGTTTTGAAACATTCATGTAGAAAATACAAAACGAATGCAATTGAATACATTGAAAGCTTCGTAACAATGTAACTTTAGAGTATATTTATACTCTTGATAACTTAATAATAGCATCCAATGGTGTTACCATAGGTTCTCAACCTTGGTAATGTAACATTTTACACTAAAATTTAATTAATAATTGAATATATTTATTTATAAAAAAAATATGTATTTTATTAATGGTATGATAAAGTAAAATACAATAAACTTATTTAAATTTTTAATAGCATTTGAAAATAGAACGGGTATGGTTCTACTAGTAGATTACGACAACCACGCCGATTTCCAGCGTAAATTAGTTCTTGTGTTTTAGTGGAAGAGACCACACTCTTCCACATCTTGCAATGAAGATGCTAGCTCTGTTACATAATATAAAGCGTGAGTGTCTTAGTCCTTAAGAGTGGCAACTCATCTGGCTCAGGCTGACACATCAATTATGATAAACTGTATGCTAGTTGGCCACTTCAACCTTATGAAAAAATGTTAGTTGGTCAGTTCCAAAATGAATACAGAAAAGTTGTCGTATTAATTGTTTATGTATTTTATTAATAAACGAACAACCCATGGTTCTATCAAATGTGTGGGATTGATGTTGAAGGGTAATTATGATATTTTTAGGTAAAAAGCTAAGGTATTTAGGTATTTTCAATAATTTTCAATTAATTTTAAATAGTCATTAATTTCGTAATATGTAAAAGTTTATGTGTTAATACCAAAGATTGAGAATCGCTGTCGCAGGCTTGTAACACATACGTTGTTATGCAAGCAATTAGTCACTATTGTGGCTGTGGTTATACGAGTATATACAAACATTATGCACTATGTGCCGCGCGAATTTGGAGTAATTATATTTAAATGATATGTGGTAAACTTACGTCCATTACGACTCTGGGATCCAAAGTAAAATTTATTAAAAGTGACTATATTTCAACCCTTTGTGGACAGCAAATAACCGCCCAAGTCTTTTTTACCGTTGCGGGTAGCATCTCCTGGACTTTATTCCTTAGTCGCCTCCTATGATATGTCCGGGAAGAACCCTCTCTCAAGCATAGTATCAATCTTCAATAGTACTCCTTTAAAACTGCTCAACACCGACGCCAGACGGCACGGATCATGTAGACCACTTAATAATAGCCTCCAACGCCACAGACGTTCTGTAATTAACCCAAAATAAAATAAGAGTCCTAGTTGAGGTGGGCTTCAGCTACTTTGCTACCCTTGATGATAGTCTCGGAACGCCTCATATAACTATGTCTTCAGTTTCCCACTCCTTTCAAATCGGACACAGGAGTACTTGGCCATTGATATAATATAAAAAGGTGAGTCGATTGTGCATAAGGTGTCGATCAAAAAACCAGTAAGATGTCATTAACACCTAATGGGATAAGAATTTTTGACGCGGGACGATTATTAACCAGTTATAATTACCGTCATTAGGGCAGTGCCAACAATATCCTTAACACTAACTCTGGCGGGGCGCACAAGTACCCAGACTAGTCCCGGATTTTTTTCCAAGTTATAGAAGCTCGTAGTAAATGAAAATCTAGTTATGGTGCTGCTCGTTATTATTATTTTATTTCACAGCTAGTACTGGAAAGCCGTATATACACTCCCGTCCTCTCAGATATGATGACCGACCTGCAATCAGTACTGAGAAAAAAGGACATAGCAATATAATTATATGACCATTTTTTTTACGATCCGCGTGGCGGAAAGGTCACCATATCGGTCTGACGCGCAGTGGGTCCCGGGTTTGATTCCTGGCCAGACATAAGTTTTAATGTTGAATTTAGATGTCTGTTCTGGGTCTGGGTGTTTGTGTATTCGTCTTTGTGTGGTTCCATGGCCAGACACAGGAGAAAATCCTAATGATGGGGCTATGAGTGTAGAAATGGTCTTTCTCTCTTGTCTCCTTCTAACACGGAAATAGTGACATAAAATCTATACGGGTAACAAAAATCCGTTCGAAAAGTCGAAAGGCTACTAAATCTTAACACAGTGTAACCCATAAGGCGCAGTAACACCTTAATCTACAGGATTTGTTTGGAAACCAAATATTCAAGCTTTTTGTTCACTAAAATTCGCGCTAGGTACACCTGACTTCGTAACTGCAATTTTTATTTCTTTAAAAACCCAGCAGATATTTCGTGGGAAATGTTTTTAAGCTAAAGCCGTTGAGTTTTGAAAACTTTTTTAATTTATGCATAAACGAATTTCAGGCGTAGTTACTTTTTATAGTTTGCATGTTGATAACAAATCGTAGTTTAGTTTCATTTCTAGTTTAAATTACTCGTATCGGAATTAGGGTACTGTTTATCATTGTAATCATTGTTAATTAACATATTATTACTAAAAAACTTATACATACAAGATTCATATCATTAAATAAGAGACTTGTTTTTACCCGACTGCGTTAGAAGGACTATAATGTTTTTCGAGCCTATGTATGTATGTTTGTTTGTATGTATGTCCATTTCTTTGTCACGCGCTACAGCCCAAACGGCTTGATGGATTATGACGTATGACATATCATTAGAATCGTCTCAATGTGCATAGTGACATAGGCTAAAAATGGCGCCTGGAAATAGAAGAAAAAGGGGGAAGGGACGATTTTTTAAAGCTATTACGACAATATGGGTATCAAATAAAAGCTAGTAAATAGATAATAAAGATATATAACATATTTTAATACTTTTACTTGACAAAAACTCATATAAGCGTTAAATTAAATATATAATATTATGAACAAAAAAATTCGTTTTAAACAGTCAGGTTTTTTGTTTTAATGTTTTTAACGATGTTACTAGTTATTAAATGGAGATTTTGCACTTAAAGTTACCCTACGTTGCTATTCAAAAAGAAATAATTAAAACAAGTGAGTCGTTAGTTGAAACGAAATCGTGCGGTGCACAGTGCATGTTACTCGGAGAATGCTTCTGTAATTATATCATTCATATTAAGTTTCAGGAAATTTCGTCGGCTTTTGTTGAATAAGCAAGTTTTCAACTCAAACTTTTTGACTCGTTTCGTTTTACTTTGTAATGGTTTATTTTGCGTAATATTTACTGCGTGTTTAAGTAAATACGTCGTGTTTACTTGTACGTGGTTTAATACTTGTATGTACATGTGTATGAATTTGGAATATTACTTAAGTGTAAAATAATATTTAGGTATTTCGAAAAAATGACAGTTTTAATATAACACTAAATACTTATACACAATATTTTGATATAGGTAAGAAAGAAGGGGCCCCTACAGCACACAGTACAGCACTGTGTGCTGTAGGGGCCCCTTCTTCCTTACTTATATCAAAATATTGTAACAAGCAATAAATAATATTAGGCAGTATTAAATGTACTTAGCCAGCTCATTTTATACATTATCCCTAGCAAACAAAGGTACGGAACAACGTTACCGCATATCCTTAATCAGCCCATTATAGAGTGACGTAAGTACATGTAACTAACAGAGTTTCATAAACATCATCGTCAATCTACCATTGTCCCACTGCTGGACACGGGTCTTGTTCCGAAATGAGACAGTTTTAGGCCATAGTCAACCGCGGTGGCGTAGTGCAAATTGGTAGGATTTACTCTCAGGTATGTAGAGTTGGTTACCTTTAAGCAGTGATGTGTAGTTTTCTAATACGCACATACTTTCAGAAAAGTCAATGGATTTGAATATTAGATGCTCGATTGTGAAGCCGAGTTTCAACTATTAAGCTAATCTAAACTAAAAACGCTAGTCTTGGCGTAAAATAATATCTAGGAGGCTGAAAACATCTGATACCTGCGGCAGACACTGTAATTCATCCGCGAATGAATGCCGTAGACAAAGAAAATTGTCTCGATGTATACAGTCGCGGACGGGACGCGAGAATTGAGAGAAAATTTTTGTAGAAACTGCTCTTTTCGCCATCCGCAAGATTAGATTCAAGGGGATAAATCTCCTTCCCCCCACTTGTGTCGCCCATTTTGTGTGAAGGCTTTATTCGGGATTATTTATACAGAACATTTCGCTCGCTGGCTTGACATGCTGAATAACGGCCTTTAATCTCTTACGTTACGTTGGAATAGTTGGTAGACACCTTCCCTTGAGGGTGACTAGTTTCTTTTAGCATGAAATATAAATGTACGGGAGAATAAAACACTAATGGTAAACTTTCCTACTGTACTAAATTGTAGGGTCGGTGAAATAAACGCTTAGTACTTATTTGGTTGGGTATAATAAAATTGATTTCGTCCTTAATTTTTACTTATTGCTGCATTTAAAATATTTAAAAGTGCTGCACACATCTAGATTTATCTACATAATTTAACAATATTTAGTACATATGGAAAAAAACAAACAAACATAGCATTATTATGTTAACTTAAAAATAAAAATAATAATAATAATCATTTAATTCAGATAACAATCCATAATTTTGTTAGTTGGAGGTTAGTAACAATGAGTGGCCTATGGCACTAGGTTAGTATTGTATTATTATTTTTTATGTCATGATGTTATTTATAGTCTATTGCCTTCCTCGATAAATGGGCTATTTACCAGAAAAACAATCATTAGAACCAGTAGTTTCTGAGATTAGAGCGTTCAACCAAACAAAACTCTATTCAGCTTCAATATTAATGTAATATAATTTAGCTAATTAAATGGTTGTAAAACTGGTACCTATAGTTTTACCGAGGAGGTACAACGACCGCACGTATTTTTAGCGTGAAGCAATTATTGCATTTTTGTAGAAGAGTGTAGATGCCAGCTGACTGCATAATAAGCAACCATCTTAGTTCTTAGGGTTTACTTAAGACCCCTGTAATTGATACATGAAATTGAGTAATATTATTAATATTCATAAGCAGCAATCGCCTTTTTTTTATTAATATGAAGTAGCAAACGAGCAAGCAGCCCACCTGATGATAAATGGGTACTGCCGCCCATGGACATTTATTTGTCAGCAACTTCATATAGAACAGGGGCTATAGGGATTATATGAAGTCGACCATAGATGCGTTGCTACTCCCGAGGACTGAGATGGTTGCCTCATACAAAAGTAAGCTGGCAACCACACCCTTCCACCGAAACGTAAGAACTGCTTCACGCTAGAATAGATGTAGCGGTGGTACTTCCCCGGACGAACTAGATTCGTTCTACCACCTGGCAATTACCATCAATCAAAATAAAATAAATATATAGCTATGCTACAGATGAATACGCATATACAGGTACATAAATTTCATGGCACAGTAAATATTTAAAGTAAAAAAATATACGAATAAGCAACGTCACATGGAATGCAATATCTTAACGCGGCTGTAAGTTAGATTGGAAAACTTGCTTGTTGTTTTGCTCTGCAGATCACGACAGCACAGGTGGTTTCACTAGAATCCATTACTGTTTCACAGCTTAGCTCAAGTTCCCTGTCAAAATGATATTGGGTCCTAACGTACCTATCTAGAATATTTAGTCCTTGTCCAGCATGACATTAGAAAATGTTTCAAAACACCGACAGTCTTTTTGCGAACAAATAGATTACCCTATAAATATAAACATAAACATAAACGCTTTCTACACTCATAGCCCCACAGTAGGATTTTCTACCCTGTCAGAGTGCCATGGACACCCAAAGACGAATACACAAACACCCAGACCCAGAACGGAAATCTAAACACATCATTTACATTTTTGTCTGTCCGGGGATCGAACCCGGGACCCACTGCGTGTCAGACCGGTATGGTGGCCGCTCCGCCACGCGGGTCGTCACGAATATAAAATAATATAATATTTTCATACGCTTAACGTAGAAGTGTGCGGATTGTGTACCTGCGAGTTAGGGTCGTCAATAAGAGGTCTAATTTATTATCCTCTACTTCTTTGAAAATATATACGGAATAAAATATATTCTGTATCTAAAGAAAACTTTTATGAGCATTCCCAATTTTTAAATCTATTCGTATATATCATTTTAGAAATTTTATTACTAGGTACGCATTTCACATAAGACTAATAGGTACTACTTACGATTGGCTAAAGATGCCCATAAGCGGCTGAGGCCTCTCACCATTAGAAAAATAAAGTGGCATACGGACAGACGGATGGACAGATAGACATGGCGAATCTATAAGGGTTCCGATATTTGCCATTTGGCTACGGAACCCTAAAAAACAAAAATATATGACGTACCGTCGCGTCGCAGTGATACGTCTAAGAATAGTGCCACCCTTACACATACTCACATCATATATGCCTACGTACTATTTTAATTACTTACGAAAACCAATGAATCGATAATTATTTTAAAAGCTAGAATGATTTTGCAACATACAGTTTACTTGCAACTTATTTGTGCTGCAAATGTATTTCCTTTAACTTAAAATTACTATATTAAATTAAACGGCTGCAGTAATCCATTAACGAAATTGCACGCACTGGATACTTCAGATATTTTTACGCAATAGTTATACTGGAAAACTTGGGTGCATTAAATTTTATAGTGTACGATTTAAATCAATTTTTGGTAATAAAATGTTGATTGACCTAACAATGAACAAAGCAGACAATGAAAGCAATTTTAGTGAAAGTAATAGTTAAAATCTTTCTTCAGTTACACATCACTATGTAAAAAACACGTCCGAATGTCTCATAAAATGATGTTTGCATAATTACAGGTGGTAGAACCAATGTAGTTCGACCGGGGAAGTACCATCCCACATCTATTTCTATTATTGGAACATTTGCAATACCAGGAGAGTTGCCAATGCATTTTCGGCTTTGAAGGAGAACTCTCTTCACAGCTTTTTTGAAGAGCCTCATGTCATAGCACGCCAGGAATACCTTAGGAGGAAGCGCATCCCACATATTATACGTCCGTGGTAAAAATGAACGTGCAAACCGAAGTACATATAGAATATTTCATGTTAAAGTACAGTATTATCTGCAAAACTTCTCCCTTACTCATTCTTCTGACGTTGTTTTAGTACATTCCCCTTTTCCAAAACTAGTCAGCGCCGGAGTATATTATACCTCGCTAAAGTGTAGTTCGGGATATGTTTTTAGTTGCTATTATTTACCCCAACTATAAGATAAATATCGTGTGCATGCGATGTAGCTATCCCATTCTTCATGTAGTGAAGTTAGATTGGAAAACTTCTCAGTGCAATGTTGCTCTCGCTCCGTCCGCAACACATTAGTGCCGACTGTTCCATGAGTATCACAAATTGTTAATTAATCTAACTACGTGCTGCATTGAATGTGTTTGTTGTTTGCCGAAACAAACATACAAATTCTGTTTCCAGTTATCTATGTAGAGGACATTCTTGTGACATGTTTTATGTCAGAATTATTGAAATAAAACATGCAAGTGTGAGTCGGACTCGTGCATCAAGGTTCCGCAACATTTTCTATTAAAACACGTTTGTTGTATGGAAGCTCCCTTTAAAGGTTTATTTTATTTTTAGTATTTGTTGTTAAATAAATAAATAAAGAAAAATAAAAAAAAAACTTTGAAAATTTCAACTGTCTAACTATCGTAGTTCATAAGATACAGCCTGGTGACAGATGGACATACGGACGGACAGACAACGAAGTCTTTCTAATAGGTTTCCGTTTTTACCCTTTGTGTACGGAACCCTAAAAACCTACTATTGTTAAGTTAATATAAAAAAATACAATCACGTTATGATTATAGCGAAAACATAATGAAAATTTAAAACGAGCGTAATATGTTCAAATTGCAAATATATTGCAAATCATAATATTTTATAGCCTTAAGTTAGCTCTACCTTCACAATGCTTAGCTGTTGCTGCTTTAGTAATAATGCAGCCAAGTGCTCTGCTATTCTAATCTTGAGAAACTGTGGAGGTACACGTAATTAAACTAGGCACGCTTAGTTCTCAATGACAACATATGTTCATCTGTGTTGCCGGCTCACTTATATATGAGGCGACTATCTTAGACCTCGGAAGTGGCAACGCATCTGTGATCGGCTTCAGATAAAATCCCTATTCTATATGATGTTGCTTAGAGATGTACATGGGTGGCAGTAACCACTTACCATCAGGTGAACTGCATGCTCGTTTTCTACTTCATTCTTATAAAAAAAAAAATAATTATAAGGAGCTTTTATTAAATTAATTACATATTCATTCATTTGTTTCTTCGTATCATTAAAAGTATACCTGTAATAGTATCCTTCATGCATAATAAATAAGGCTTGGCGACAAAACCTCTTGTAAAGATTCCGTAGGCTTTGTTAGTAAAATAAAACACAGACCTCTGATGATACTTTAAATAATTTTCAAAACCGCATGAATAATGTAAAGAATGCATAAATATCTTGCTTAACCATGGTATAAATTATTCTCAAGTTTGTAACAAAGTGGAGACCAAACCACTGTTGTAAATATATGCAATATGAAATCACTAACAGATTTATACATATTTATTTTACAGACCTATACTGTAAAAAGCAATTACTCCAATTTATATTTATTCCCGCGTATAAATTGAGAATAGATAAGGGTAAAGTGTAGAGTAGAAACTATATTTTAAGTATTAAGGCACAATTTTCTTCTCAAGGTGCCTCTCTTACTAGTGGAGTGGAGATAATGAAATGAAATACTACCTATTTCATTTCATTATCAACAAGTTTAAAGAGTTCAACTGCTTTAAATCTTTTATAATTAATTTTTAATTTCGATAATGAAAGGCAAAATTTAACATATGTCAATCACCTTAAAAATATACGCAAAAATATTAATTCAAATGAACAATTTTTGTAAGTCATGCGCTTTCATTTTATTTTTATACCATTCACAATTCCAAACATTCCCTCGATTTAAATCCTTATTTAGTCTGTCAACTGCACATCCGCGTTTTGTCGAGCAGACTCAACAGAAAGGGTACACACGTCCGCAAAACAAAATGAAATACAATTTATTCTTTCTGTCATCACGGCAATGTATCATTCCTGCTTCGTAATTAGTGACAGTCACACTATCAGGGCATATAAATGCTTCTAAGTGATAGTATCTTTGTTAGAGTATAGGTACGATGGGTTTTGCAATAGCTCATTGCTTTGTAAGCTAGTTGTTTAAAGCCCTTTGCCACCATATAATAGATGTTGGAGAGGACAACAGGGAAAAATCGGGATATGACCAATAGATTCCGGACATTTTGTGAAGTCCAGTGTTCAAATACGCAATACGCAAAGTCAAATGTGACTAAAACGTTACTAAATTAAATAAACAAAATATAAATACTAATATAATCAAAATTATCAATACTGAGAATATAGTTACGTCCAAATGCAAATACATAACCCTTTTGCCATACGCATTTGAGCGAATGATGATTTAAATACTCTGAATGGTTGGAATAGTTTCAAAAGCAATTTAAACAGGATGCGAATGAATCTAAACAGAGTCAAATTTTGGATACAATGGGCGCCAGACTACAACAAAAACTCACAGCAAAATAAAATGAATTGGTGAAATTTATTCTCCTTGTCATAAAGCCATTGTGAGCGTCCGACCGCTGGCTGGCGTAATTAGCAACTCGGTCTTTCAGCGCTAGTCGACTGTACACGCTTCAGGGACACCGAATCTAAACTGTGTGCAATGCGAGACACAAAGCAACCATTCCATATTGAGCACTACTGAAGCGATCACGAGACAGGCAATGGGTTCCGTTTTCGGCAGCTGCGAAACATGACATGCATTCCGGCTGCGTAGCTTGCTCTAATTGGGCGTCTTTTATGGATGCTGCAAATTTTTAGTTGACTGCTAAATTATTCATGAATGTTGTTTTAATTAACTTGTAATATTTATTCCGCTTTGAGTTGTAGCATGCTTCGTCCCATATTTACAATGAGATTGTAAATATGGGACGATAGATGGATGGATCGAACGATGGATAATCAAATTTTAATATACATTGTACCCGCTGCTCCGTACGCTCCACTATAAAGAATATTTATGTGTTATTCCAGATCATAAACTACATGTGTGCCAAATTTTAGCCAAATCAGATTAGAGGTTTTTACGTGAAATACAAACATACATCCCCACAAAATTTCGCCTTTATAATATTGGCATGATATGATAAATAATGTAACTACTTCAAGCAAACAAACCAACTTATACTTATTTATATGCCGTCGTATTTCATTAAATACATTGAACATTTTTAATAGAAAGTCAATAATACCAATTCCAAATAAAAGAAAGATAAACAATACTGTAGAACGAAATTTTATTTCCTAAATGTTTTCCGATCAAGCGTAAATTCCAATAAAGGATAACTCCAAGCGTAATACAACATCGAATCGTACATAATACGATCGAATAATCAAATCGTAATACACTCAACAAACAATATCCGCAACTGTAATATCCGTAATATGTCTATATTAAACAAAATACACATATTCAACGGAACTCTGTACGTGCTCTGTAACTTCTCATGTCAGAGCTCATGCAATTTGTGAACTCTCGTAATCCGCCCGATACCTACTGAAATTTAATAACCATCTGGAAATGCCGAAACTTTCTGCGTTCATTTATATTAAAGCCACAAACCCGCATATACGTCCGTCTATTTAGCTTTCCGAGATAATACTCATATGATAAAAAATAAAGTAAATGTTTATAGTATGATTCCCGGGAAACAATGTTTGCTGGAACTTTTTGAATTAAGCATTAAGCTCTTTAATTTAAATTGGAGTATAGTTTCGGTGATTAATTTGTTATAGATTTTTTTATTTTAATTAATAGTATTACATAATTAAATTATACTGTAGAAAGTGTAAAAAGCGTGTTTTATTTGTGTTATTTATAAAAACCTTAACTTCCTTTGACCGTACATAAGTAGGTAAACACGCGCTTGTTTAAATCTCTATACGTATTCATAATGGATTTGCATTAAAATCTACAAAGAATATTTACGGTCTGATAAATATTTCATAAGGTAATTACTTTCACAGTTATACAGAAAATTACTAACAATCCTCCGGAAAATTACTAACATAAAAGGCATTTGTTATTATTCTCTAGCTGGAAGTTCTCATTACCTGTCTTCTTTAGGAATAGTTGAAGATGTCAGGCGTAATAAATTCACGGTGTTATGTTTTGAAACAAAAATAAAACATTTTTGTAGTAATCCGAATAAAAATAAAAGAATAAGAGTAACATATTAAATTTCAATTTTAACTACAACCGTTCGGTACGATTGTTAGACGTTTAAATTAGCTTATTTTATAGCAACAGAAAACCTATGTTCTTGAGAGTTCTCATAATAATTTAACTTGTTAGCGTGGATAGTCTATTAACCAGAATTATTAAATTGAAGTGGCAATGGGCAGACCACATCGTTCGCAGGACAGATAATCAGTGGTAGTAGTAGAAGAGATCTCGAATGGAGATGTCTGGACAAAAGCAGGACGCACCCTAACCAGGTGGACTGGTGATCTGAAAAAGACGGTGTGTAAAGCTTGATTTGGTGGTTCAGAACGATCTGAATGGCGCAATTCAGGGGAGGCCTATGTTCATCGGTGGACTTTCAAGGGCTGATGGATGGATGGAGTCTACCAACCTACACTTGGCTGAACTCAAATTCCTAATGCAAAAATAGCCCTTTGCCCAGCAGTGACACGGTCATGGGTTGACAACCACGATGTTGGTGTTGATCAAAAACCCCTAAACATTAATTAGGCCGCAATATTTATTGCTATTTGTATTGAACAAATTAATCACTCAGATATCTCGGCGGATAGAAGAAAACACATTTAGAATATAGAGTCGGAAACTTTGTGTCGGCTTCTTCGTACTTGGGGCGTAATATATCACTGAAAGACAGTACAAGCGCTTGTATTTATCCCGGCTGAATGTAAAACACATGTATTACTGTCAATTGCTTTGAATTTTTTTCCTACACGGCTCTAGACGATCGTAAACAGAAGCTTTGTTGCAGCAATTTCTACGATACCACATTTCTGCGAGATTAAATTCGTAATGCCGGTTCCGTTGGCTCTGCTCCGTATTCACTGCGCTTACTATAGGAATTTTACCAAATATTTGTTACATCGGAATCGATTTTGAAGAAAATTTCTAAAGCATCCACTCCGCTCTGTTGAACTGAAGTTAATAAATATCTTATGAATTTCTGTTGTTTCTGATATTGCGATACATTTGTACGTATACATCCTATTTTTATTTACTACAAAAGCTTCAGTAATCCATAATTTATTTTTTATTACATTTTGACTCAAACTACATCATTTAACTTATATCATAATGTTTTACTACTTCTATAGACATTATATCGTTGTCTTAAGAATAAAGAAAACATTCAATTTACTACAAGAAATGTAAATTCTAAATTTAAAGAAAGAACCGCGTTACGTACAGTGAATAATACTTTAATTATATGAGCAGTCGTAGTAGGGGCTTGAAGAGAAAATGGGATCTTTTTCAGAATGGCTTATTTGTCAATGTCAGGGCAGTGACGCTTGCGTCTGTTTCTGATAGCTGGTTGTTTCGTTTTATTGGTAACGTATTGTTGTGACTGATTTGATGAAGGCTATTTGTATAGAGAATTATGTCATTTAGTAGTACAAGCTCTAATACAATTTTCTTGCCAAATTACGTTTTATATTGCAATTTCATATATTCACATCCTTCTTATTTAGTTTAGTAGCAATAGTTAGCTTTGAAGGAAGAAATTTATTAACGTGATAATATATGTGGTATTTAGCCATATCGTATTTTAAAAAACCTTATTTAAATAAATTAATTAA
>DWNE01002653.1:0-18282 GCA_018249875.1 Cecropterus toxeus | reverse complement strand
GCGGTAGTAGTTCCCCGGTTGAACTACATTGGTTCTAGTACACCTGGTAGTTGGCCACTGCCACCCAGGGACGTAAATAATCAACTCGATGTAAGAGGAGTGTGTTACATTGAGGTCCACAGATACATTGCTGCCCTAAAGACTAAGAATACCTCGGATAAGTAAGTATCACTTGCAACGATCATTAGACCATTTTTTATGCTCTCGAGGGATAAACCTTCAAAAGGTACCCAGCACAGTGAAAGCAATGTAAGGGTTATGTACTATTTTTACCGCACTAAAACCTCCCCGGTGGCCGTCATCGGCGCTGCGATAAAGACTCCGGGATCTCCAAAAGGACCACAACCGCAGTCCTCTGAGCGCAGTGACCCATGGGGCTCCACCCAGCTAAGCGGCTGTACCCACCGCATCGTCTCGTCTTTACGACGCTATGCCACATATATACCGCCGGCTTTCCCGGGGTCACTTGATTGTACAGTTCGAGCAACCCCAGAAGCCCCTTTTTAGTCGCCTCTTACGACAGGCAAAAGATACCGTAGCCCTATTCTGATTTCGGAACTACAGGGATGAGAGTCCATTAGACAAAAACACAGCGGCGTTTAAAACTGATTTTATTAAACAGAAAATAGTAACATTTGCTTGCTTATAACATCGGTCTAAAATTATAGCATCTGTCTCTTAAGGCATTTAATCCAGAAGACAAAGAGTGACGTATTTCAATAAAATTATCCAAGTGCTGCGATTGCCATCAAGCATAGCCAAGCTCGGCAACTACAACATGTTTATATTTTTGCGAGAAATCTTTGTCAATGCATTTGGAAAGAAATTATTTATAACTCAGTTTCGTACATACAGGAAATAAAAAATGTCTTAGATATGTATTTCTATTTATGTATGTTGCGTTTCAATGTTAGTTAAATAAACTCGAATAGGTATTCACAGATGTAATGGCTTCTGTATATTGAAGTTTATCTTCATAAAAACCACCCCGAGGTGATACTTTTGTGCACATCTTTTCATTGTAATTGCCGATATTGTAGACCTATTAATCTACAAAACTTGGCTCCCAAACTGCCAATATTGCACTTAATAGTCAGATAACTATTGGATCGGTTACAGATGCACTATCGCCTCCAGAATTCAAAGTATTTTTACAAATGAGTGCTTTAGCTATTACCTAGAATAAAAACCTCTGGTAGAAGGCCTCTTATAAAATAAATGCTTAAACTAATTGTAAAATAAATGATATCATAATACAGAACCTATCATTATAGACAAAAACTGCTATTTGAAAGAACAAAAGTTAAATGGCAAGGTTTCCCGAAAAATCATACCATAAAAATATTGTTTACCTTGCCAATATAACTATGAAGGGCTTCCTTAGTTTAAACATCATAATCTTTTTCCATGTTCCTACTTTCAATACAAGACTCTGGCTTCCTTTCCACATGGAACGGATTATTTTACCACTCGAGCGGAATTCACACAATTTTGAGAAAACCCGTTGGATTCTTTACAATTTCTCCTTTATCATTTTCTTCCTTCAATCTTTTTTCCTTTTCCTTTGATTTCATTAACGCGATCAACTTTTAACACGCACGCACGTGACCTCGAAAATCTAATGATATCAATATAATATATGTTAGTATGTTTTTTATCCGTCAGTGTGCAATTTAAGGACATTTACTGTACATTGTAATGAACATATTATATCTCAACTAATTCAGAATGAATTGTATCAAAGCGGTTTCAATTCATCATCAACGTAATGCAAATAAAGACGATTAGTAGGCGAGTTACGCAACGTTGTAGCGACTAGAAGTGTAATGTAATGATCCATCAAGTCAGTCTTGACCGGTTAACATTTCGCGCGGCCTTAAGATCCGAATGAAGTTGCGACATAAGAAAAGATCTAGCCAGAGGCAAGTCCAAAATGTTTGCAAGACAATGACAATGTCTGCGTGCTCTATATTATATGTGGTATATTCATGTAAACTCTTCTGGTCCTGATATAAATGTCTATACTTACGATAATACCAGTCTAATTACCTGTTGTGTTATTTGGTTAGCACATAGAATGATGGGCTCTAATTTTGTCCTTACTTTACCATTTGATTGGACACACATTAATGGCTTTTACAACATGTTAATCAAAATTATAACCATATACTATAGTAATAGCAGACAATCTTGAAACAATTTTCGTGGAAGCAATGATGTTCTATACTTATCGAGTGCATTTTAAGCATAATAAAATGTAATATTTTGACAACGTGTAATTTTGGTGTACCGACCTTTATAGACTGCAAAAAAACTTTTTACATATTTTTAATAAAACTAAGAATTTACCATATTACCATGTAAATATGGTACATTTGAATATGGTTGGAAGGTCTAACACGCGCAATAATTTGCCTTGACACAGAATGCTTACAATAGTTAATTAACAAAACTTACAGATTACGAACCTGAGCGAGTTCTTTATATTGTTATTATGTATATTAAGGTCGTGTTATGAATTCATATAGCTTTCGTACAGGTATTGAAAATTGGAAGGATTGTACAATTTCTAGCAAAATAACCTTATCCGAGCGTCCTTATGTGGAATTTGGAATGAACTTTTATTAAAGCACAGGAAATGTGATTTAAGGGCAGTGAATCGTACCTTACTACTGATCTGAATCTAGTGTGTTCATTTTTTCATTTCTGAATGTTACTGGTATGGAACATACTCCGCCATGCAACGCAAGTATGGATTAGTAGATTTCACAAATACTCGATTAAATAAATTAATGTATTCTTAGAGAAATGCTGTTGTAATTTGGTATTCTAAGTTTTGCTTGTTAAAGTAAATGGCAATTATGGCTTTACTCTACTAACCCTATTCTTGATTCCAGAGGAATTGGACGAATGAGATATCTCAACTAGTTATGGTATATCGTATCGTCATTTTTTTACTATTCATACCAATAAAAATCAGGTTATATATTATTTAGGCTCACTTATATATGAGGTGACCATCTTAGTTCTTGGGAGTAGCAACGCATCTGTGATCGACTTCAGATACAATCCCTGTTCCATATAAAGTTGCTTACAGATGTCCATGGGCGGCAGTAATCACTTACCATCAGGTGAACTGCATGGTCATTTGCTACTTCATTTTTATATCAAAAGAAATACAAAACAGAAATTATTGAGATTCCAATTCCGTCAGAATTAAACACGAAATATCAGCGCCTTTAATGCCACCTTTCCTGTTATTGAGGACATGACTAATTTCGACACACACTACAAAATGTAATATTCTACTATCATTACGAATACATTAACTAGTAAGTAAGACTAGTAAGACTGGTACATAATATTTCAGTATTAAATTATTTAATTTTTTCATTCATAACTAAATGCAAGTCTTGGCCATTGACCTTTATTTAAATGAGACTAAACACCAAATAAAAAACTGTAGAGTAAAAATCACCTTGAACTAGACTTAATGACCCACTTGAACCGAACTTATAGTAAATAGTTTAACGATGGACTCATCTGCTTACTAGGAGCTATAAAACATGGTTCATTTTTAGATGTGGTACATATATATTGTTGTGGTTTATGGTTTGAAATGTTATGGAAATTTCCATTGAAATTTCCACTTTTTATGATACGTCTTTTATAATCGGTAAAAGAGTAATTAGTCCACTTGATACATGATCTTGTTAATGTATTACAACTAATACAACAAACGTCTTTTATGATAAAATTTTGAAGAAGGGATGAAAATAAAAAAAAAACCTAAGAACGAAGAATATCTAAATTTAAGCGGTTTTCGGCCAGTAGTTATACGCTTTATTTATAAGACATTAATAAAAGAATAATTGACAAAATGTAGTAAATAAAATACTTTGAAATTAAAAGGAAACTTATAAAGAATGTACAAACAAAAATAAATAAATTAGCACGAATATCTACTCTATATATATCTATTTCTAAAAAGGACAAAAACTGTTTATAATTATATTGATATTACTCAGGTTTTTAAATAAGTAATCTTACACAGTACTGCACAACTACATAACTTTACGGCACATTTCAAATAAAATCGTATATTAATTTTTTACATTACCTAAAATAAATCTTAGTTAATATATTAATATACTCTTAATTTGACGCGTGCGATAATATAAAAATATAAACAAATGCCACATCCACTGAGCTCTAATTCGCAATCCATGACATCACAATTTGATGAATAAAACATTACGGAGATGAGTAGATCTCGCCTTGAACCTCTTCGACCGATGAACTCGGAGGCTCTCGCGCATCGTGTGCATCGTTGCATCACGGGTCATTGAACTATGATTCATATTGAAAATCTATACGTAATAACTTTTATATAAAATCAAACTAGGTTGTATGTTGGTAGAACCAGTACGGTCCCACCGTAGTACCACCGTCATACCTTGCACCAAGCAGCAGGTTTTGGGTTCAATACCCGGCCAAACATATTGGAATGATAATATACATAAAGTCTTGACGTTTTTTTATGTAGAAAGTGTTATAAGATCGTGTTCCTTTTCCCACCAAACAGCATAGTGGCAGCCTTTAATGTTACCTCTGCGATTCCAGTAAGATCGTGCTAAGTAATGGAAAAGAAAAATGTTTCGTGAAGCGGAATACGAACTTTTGTAAGCAAGCTTTTGTAGCAATAAAAATATAGTTGTCTGAAATAGAAGTCCTCTTGGACATAATTATTTTTTTTTTGACAAAGTTGGTTCTCTTCCAAATCATGCCACAAGAGAAATGCACCAAAATAAGTGTCCTGAGAGTTTTTCGAGTTTTTTACTGTATTTTCATTAACAGTATGTAATGCCGTTTTATATCGAATAACTAGTAACATCGATACAACAAACAACATTACAACAAAAAGCCCTAATGCTTAGATCAAAATTTTAGCGTAATGATGATATTCTTAATTTAAGAATAGTGACATAATTAATAAAATTTTTTAATTGGTCTATTTAATAGCTAACATTTGTTACCCATTAATTTCTGTAATAGAAAAAAAATCGACCCTCTCCCCCTTTTTCCTCTATTTCCAGGCGCCATTTTTGAATATTATATTATTATCTGCTCTACAAACTGAGACAATTTTATGCTCTAATGTCAGTTGTTGACATAAAAATCATAAATAGACAAAACATTTACGAATACAAGTATTTAGTGGTGGTTTTACGATTGTCGAGAGCGACACTTGTTCAGAATTGCATCGCTTTTAACAAAGCCTTACACCGCTTTGTGGCGGCAAATCGAATTTATCGCCACACACGAAAAAGTGCTACAGTCAACGCAAGTTTATATAAAATTGAAAATACTCTGAGTAAAAGCCGATACTTGTAGTTAAAAGGAAATATATACGAGTATACCTGTATTTGGTTACAATAGGTCCGAGTATACACTTAAGGCAACACAAACACACACATTTCGTTCAAACTTTAGTATAATTAATGCAATTTAAAATTGTACAAGTAACATTTTAATTAGTAAATAATTGAGTGGTTTATATTTTAGAAGTTATTTCCGACATTAAATGGGAACTATTTCCTATAAATACATCTATGACTAATCTCAAAGGAAACGGTTATTATAGATGTGCACTAAATTGTAAAATAGTGAGATGTAATTAAAATTACGCTTTCGCTAAAGACGCTTTCTACACACCCCACACTACGATTTTCTCCTGTGTCGTGGGTGCAACGGACACACAAAGACGAATACACAAACACCCAGACCCAGAACAGAAATCTAAAGTCATCTTTCAGATGTCTGTCTGGCCGGGGATCGAACCCGGGACCCGCTGTGCGTTAGATCGGTATGGTGACCGCTCCGACTAAAATTAGGAGACCGACAGATGCATCCTACCTTCGAAAGTTAAACGACCCGTAAAATGAGAGCTTATTTATCCCGTTGAAATGTAGGACAAGTTTTGTACTTTTTAATGAATAATTACTCGGTAAACATATTAAATGCAAAAGTAATGAGTAACATTTCGAAAATTACTCAGTAAATTTATCGATACTATTTATGTAATATTAATTTATATTTTTGTTAATAATTACAATTTATTAAAACTAAAACAATATCTCTTATGATTTCATTAAAAAACAACATTAGGTTCGTTCTTATTAAGAAAACTTATTAATAGAAACGTCTATTTTAAACCGACTTCGAAAAGGAGGTGGTTATACGTTCGACTGTATGTATCTTTTTTATGTGTGTTCACCGATTACTCCGCCGTTTTAAAAAAAAGGTAAGTATGAAATAGTCCGAGTATTTGTAAAGTCAGTCCAATTCGCTATCCCGATCAATTTCACAGTGGACTTAAGAGATTACTCAAGCAACAAACGAGTTTGTATGACCTTTCACCACAAAAGTCTAGCTAAGCGATCTAGATTTGTAAGTAGATGAACGCAAGTTATAGGGATGTGCCTAAGTACTAAATACTTGCGTATGTACATTCCAATAATTCTACTCGATTATACTAAATCGTATTTTTTGCTTGTTAGTATCACACAAAATATCATATTTTAAATTCGATTCATATTCGTTGCCGTTTAACCCATAGTGGCGTAAATATTTATTTTAGATTTAATATAATCTTAGTTTAGTATTGATGAGTCTCGTGGAACAGTCGCTGTACACGTAGGGCTCAATTTTTTTTTAAAAGATAAAATATACATATACCGTATTCAATAACTTAATTTTGTGTTTGTACCACTCAAAATACTAGAAATCTCCGTGTAAGGCTATAAGTACGCGTAAGCATATTTAAACTAAAATTTAAACTTGAAAATAATTGTTTACAAAAAAATATTTCTTACTTACGTTGGAAGTTGACACATCCCTAATACATACGCACGCCTTGCTACTTGCGTAATCGTAAAGGAGGTACCACTTTGGGCCATAAGAACTACAACTTGTTGTTTTAAATAAAGGCATAATAGAACTCGGTTAGCTGTGTGATGTCTTAAATGAAACCGTTCTCTGCCTTCACGTAAATGGCATAAGATGCGACTAAGAAACATATCTAATTCAGGTGACAGCTGCGTCTTTCTGAATTATTTCCATATACACTACTGTCACCAACATGCATAATAACCGAGGTGATTATTGTGAAAGTATCGCCATTAGTAGTAGACTTATGTTCAGTAGTAGCCACAAAAGGCTGATCGATGGCACGAATCTGCTCACAGATTGTAAGAGTTTCAGGCCATAGTTCACCGCGCTGGCCAAGTACGAATAGGTAGGTGTTATATAAAATGTAAACATTTTTACTTAATTTGTGTGCATTATTTTTTTATGATGATTTCTGGTAATTATGTTCCGTATCGAAATTTATTTTTAATATGTTTTCAACTTCGCGTCACAATTCTAAAATATGAGCTTAACCCACTTTCAGATGATTTTTATCAGGGCTTTTTCGACTAATAAATGAAGTGGCGAATTATTTATCATCAATACCTACTCAGGTAAAACTCCATTTAATGTCCAGTGTAGGTTATTTTTACATTAATAGTATAATTACCAAGCTCATAAGACTTCGGTCAATCGAGTAATTATTTCGTATTGTGAACTTATTTAACAAACTTAATTACATTACTTGACATTTTTACTTAAGTTCTTTGTGTCACGTGTGCTCTTATTACTTAATATGAACGTGTTTTCTACACAAGTTGAAATGGTAATTCACCCGTAATTGCGAATTTTGAAATTCGACCCTTAATTTATGCTTTTATTAACCTGAAGCCTGATCTGTCAGAATCAACGATCTTAATAACATTTCAATGTGGGTCATAAGTGAGCAATTTGTTCTGTATCGTTATTTTGAAGTGTAATTTTGGTCTTTTGTTTACCTCCCTTTAATTTCTATTATAAATTTAATATGAACATTGTTAAATAGACAAGCTGGGCCTCGCGGCTTCATCCGCTACTACCTAAGAAATAAAACAAACAAACAAACAAACAAACAAACAAACAAACAAACAAACAAACATAGCGTAAGCTTATATAGCCTATTAAAGTAACCTTATAAATTGACTATTCAAGACATTTTTTTTTCAATTTGCACCAGTTCCTGAGATAAGCGCTTTAAACCAAACGAACTCTTCAGCTTTAAAATATTGGTATAGATTTTGGTTCTTAATCGTAAATTTATTTTCATTAATTGTTCATTCTATTCCGAATGAAATTATAGCATTTGATTTCTACATAAAAGAATAAAAATACACCTGATTGTTATTAGTATAACTTAATTCCAATCTTCTACATTAATCTGTATATTTTTGAATGCGTAAATTTTCCAACATCGTTTTTTTTAAATATATATTTAACGAGTTATAGAGTTATTATATGACTATGAGTTTGGAAGCATCCAAAAACTATAAAGGCAAAAAAAAATTACGATTAAATCAGCATGAATTCCTTTAATTCTAAGAAAATCAGTCTTGTCTCAAAATGAGAGGGTTTAGGGTGTAGTCTAGTGGAATACGCCCTAATGTACAGCTTCCTCGCTAGATAATAACATATTAATTCACTGTACATGCCGTTCATTTTTTTTTTTGCAAAAGTCAGACATGTAACTTTTTCTCACTGTTGAAACAAGAGACAATTAAATTCTAATATCCAAAAATCAGAATTGATTGGGATTTGAAACGCAGACGTGCAGCGCGAAGGCCGAATTTCAAACCACTAGTTTTACTTATTCTGTTTATTATTTATTATGTAACTTACGAAACATATCATACGTACCCGCAGGACATAACTCGCACATGCCATGTACGGTCCAGATAGATATAATTAATACTACATTCGAATACCGACGTCGGAGGAAAATTACGAAATGGCCCACAACTATCAATAAACCTTAGCACGAACTGTTGGTGTTACGCTGAGTAATATAATTTAGGATCATAAACACTGTGAATTAGTAGGCTTGCCTGTTATCAGATTTGATTAGATGCCTTTTAAGATATCCAGAGATATTTTATAATAGGTACGCAAGCGGAAACGGGAATTCACATTTTACATGAGATACATGCATGTTTTGTTGTTGATTAGTAACATTTTTTTTTTAATATTAAAACAAAACTCGCAACTGCTTCAAATGTTTTTGTTATTTTCATAATGATACATTTAATTACCCTCCTAACGCAGTCGAGTAATAAGGACATGAGCTATGGGGACAAATATCAACTTTCGTAAACAAATTAGGAGGTAAAAGTAATTGCGACATTACTGGTTCTGAGAATTTAATTAGCGATGAAAATACCTTTATGAAATTGCTTTGCGCAATATACGAGTAGGTACACAATATCAGATAATAACTACGTCAAGAAATGCAAGTAGGTTTGACGCCTTAAACCAGCGAAGAGTGACAAACAATTTCTAATTTTGGCTTAGATGCCGCTATATACGATGCTTGCTGGATTTCATATGAGGCAACAATCTTCGACCTCGGGAGTAGCAACGCACTCGTGACAGCCTTTAATTAAATGAAGCCCCTGTTCTATATATAAAGTTGCTTACAGATTTAGGGCGGCAGTGGCTACTTATCATCAGATGGATTGCTTGTTTTTGTGCTACCTCGATTGCATGTTTTTGTGCTACCATGATTGCATGTTTTTGTGCTACCTCGATCTTATAAAAATATGATCATCGTCAACCCATTATTGTTCCTTGCTGGGCACGGATCTTATCTCAGAATGAGAGAGTTTTAGACCATAGTCCAACGCACTGGCCAAGTGCGAATTGGTAGAGTTCACACACCCTTGAAAACTATTTTTTTTCTCTTAAAGAATTCTCAGATGTGTTCAGAGGTTTCCTCAAGATGTTTTACTTCACCGTAAAGCAGTGATAATTTGGTAAATACGCACATTTTATTTTTGAAAAATCTGTGGTGGGTGCTTGAGATTCGAACCTCGGACCCTCGATTGAAAGACCAAGTTTCAACCATTAGGCTATCACTGCTCAAAAATATGATGAAATACAAGAAAATAGAGTATTAAACAAATTAAAGAAATTGAAAAGAAGAAGAAGAACACACAAGAATATGTTATAATATTATTTATGATTTTAACACAGTTAAACATAGGTGTAGTTACGATATTAATATCAATTTAATAACTAGTTTCCAAGCTACAAGTGGGTTAAACAACTGCACCAAATCAATTTATTAATAAGTTAGAGCAAATACATTGTAATGTGCATATATTAACCTGTAATGGCAATGTCGTATATTACGCTAGTTTAAATTTTCCAAGAGATTTAATCGAAAAAGTAGAAATACACGTCTACACCAGTCAGCCCTTCAGCCATGCATCTCTTTGATGACAGTTTATCAAAAATAATGTAACAAACATACCAGTTATCCTATGTATATCAAGTTAATTCTTATAGAGCCATTATCGAAATTATTTTTATTAGGAAGAAGCAAAAGAATGTTGTGTATAATATTTACTAACTACTGCCGCGAATACTTGTAATTTAATATGAAATAATTCATTACCTTTTTTTACTTACAAATATTTTTTTATTTCTCTGTGGCACTGAGACTCAAATGTTTCCAACATGTCTATGTAATTTCGCTCGCAATCTTGCATTTTAATGCACGTACAAGAGTAAAAATAGAATTCTTATACTTCTTTCCGATTTACTTTTAAACAATATATACCGTAGATCCTTAATTTTTATTAGGATCTTTATAAGTTCTGTCCCATACAATAAATATTCTATGGGATTTATAAAGCGCTCTACAAAAGGGTAAGGTAAAACTACCATGATATTTCATCTTCAAAATACTCTCAGAAATATATATTTAACTACCTTCACATTTGTCCTAAGCTTGGCCAACATTAATGATAGTGTGGAAAGGCCGTATATAAGCTACTTGTACTAATAACATTTAAAACACACCTACAACATTACAAGAATATTTTACATTTACATTACACAAATTCGCAATGAGTCCATTAAGTTATTACAGAAAGGAAATCTACCAGATTACGCTTTAGAGGCCACATATACCTAATAGGCACTTCACTTAAAAATAACTTGTCCAATCTTAAAACATTTCAGGCCAATTCTAATTCGGGCTAATGCAACCGAACAATTTTAGTATTCCGTGTAATGTAAGACGTCGGAATTCACTTTGCACTCTTGCAATTTTATGGTCAATTAATAATTGACACATACTTAAAATTGCAGCTGATAATATTTGATACATTATATATCATTGACGAATGTATGTGAAATGGTTTCTTTGGGTGTTGAAAGTTTTTAAATTATGTTTCTTGTATGAACTACATGTTAAATGGATTTAACATTTGCCAAGATTGTCATCAGCATAATATTAAGGCGATATTGTTATCAGAGTAGGAAAAAAAGAAATAATGGGTTTATAAATATAAAATGTTTTTTCGAGCGATATTTTTATTTAAAAGTTTTTGAATTTTCTTATTCTAATCAATGTATGCAGAGGATGAAAGTCACTTTAAAAATTGTCAATCTAATCGTCCTTAGCTTCTTAATAAACTAAAAAATATTTTACCATCTTACCAAAAGTAGCAATATAACAACATAAACATAAGACCAGATAAACGCTGTCTAGACTCATAGCCTCACACTAGGATTTTCTTATGTTTCGTAAGTACCATGGACACACAAATACGAATACACAAACACTCATTCATCCATTCAGATATTCATCATTCAGATTATTTATTTATTATTTATTTATTTATCATTTAACAAATATGTAACAATTTTAATAAATTAACATTATGGAAACTATAGAAGTTTGTAATATAATTCTATATAACTATAAAAGAATGATATATATATATAATGCTATTAATTATGGGTATAAATCGTATAGTTAAACTTGCCAAAAAAAAAAAGAAGTGGCTACAAGATGTCTGCCTGGCCGGGGATAGAACCCGAAACCCATTGCGTATCAGGCTGGTATAGTGACCGCTCGGCCACGCGGGTCGTCAGAAAACGTAAATAAATTAAACTACTGTGTTACTTTAATGGCCTCTATAATAAAGTTTGATTTATTTACCGACTTGTTAGCCCTAAGTAGCCTAGCCACTCACCTATTGCAATTTCTGATCACACTTTGTTTCGACATACAGCCACCGATGTCCGTTCTGATTTATTATACCCTCTTTGACGAAACCGCAGATAAGACGAATCGATCGTTAAAAGAATATCAATGTTATTTGAAGATTGCGTTATTTGTTTTAATTGCATTAATCACTATTATCGCAATACATTTTGCTAAAAGGTTGCAAATGTTTATCCGAAATTAGACGTGTGAATTTATTGAAATATCGAAATAGACACTAAATAGTAGAAATAAAACTCCAAATTTTAAATTTATATTTCTTGGAAATTTAATTTGCGATTTTCTTTACAGTTTACTTTAATATCTTACTTAAATAAAAAATGTGGAAATGTGGAATGCGGAAACATACAAAGTCGCAATAAAATACCATAATAGAATATTAAATAAATTCGTATAAATATTTCAAAGATAATAAAAACAGACAGTAAGAACACTTTTATAATGAATCTACATTTTATACAAAATATATTTAACATATATTTACTTTTAAAAAACTACTTAACAGTTTTCCTTATGACCGTTAAACATGTAATGACTAATTCCGGTCAAAATTCATGCAATCGACACCAAACATCAAGGACAGAACTTACTACAGAATGAGTCAGACAAAAATGAACCTCTTTATTAGCAATTTGCACGTTTTGTAACACCCCTATCCTTTTGGTATATATTGTTAGACAAACACGGACAGTTACATTGCATATAGACCCCTAAATTTCGTAGAGCTATACAGATTCCAGGCATATAATAGAAAACCAAACTTTAAAACGAGTCTTAACGAGCTTACTACACCGTACCGTACTACAACCGCATTTGTAAGCAGTTAGTCCTAATGGTTAGTTGCCACCTGTAATCAGCAGGTGGTACAACCAGAGTAGTTCGACCGGGGAAGTACCACCGCCACACCTATTTCTAGCGTGAAGCATTTTTTGCGTTTCGATGGAAGGGTGTGGTTGCCGGAAAACTTTTATATGAGCCGACTATCATAGTCCTTGGGAGTAGCAACGCATCTGTGATTGACTTCAGTTAGAACCCATGTTCTATTCGAAGTTGCTTACAGGTGTCCATGGGCGGCAGTGACCGCTTACCATCAGATGGACTGCATGCTCGTTTGCTACTTAATCGGATAAAAAAATCAAGCGGCCCCGGATCTTCAATTATTTTTAAGCGGGGCAAAAAATTAAAAATGCCGCCCCTACCCACTTGAATTCCCTTTTTACCATCATTTCAGCTATCAAATTTCCAATATTTGGTGGTCATTAAAATGTATACGTGTCAAGAATTCCACTTCCTACTGTCTAAGCGTCCCAATGGTCAAAGGTAAATCAATTATGAGTTGCGAATTCGTTTGCAAGGTTTTAATTTGCCGCCCTCTGGACGTGCCGCCCGGGGTATTGGCCTCGGCTTGCCACCCACCCCTAAATCCGAGGCTATAAATAAATATAGATAAGATCAGAGTCCTACTTGGGAACATTCATAGATGTTTTTCTCCTACCGAGGACTAGATTGAAACGCCTGGTATAAGTACACAACTTTTAAAGCAGATCAAACCACTAAGGATTCTACCATCTTCAAATACTGGTATAAAAGAACATAAGGTATTATTTGTATATTGTATCGACAAGGGTGTTCAAAAGACTCAATAAAGAACGTGGAGTGTACTTAGGTAACTCAACGGAACAGGATTAAGACTTAGTATCAGGTACACGGGCCTACAATAAAGTTTAAGTACTCTTACGCTCGGCTTCAGGTTGAGAGCTTCTTTGAATTGCAATCACTGAGCGCTTCACGAAGTAAATTTTTTTTGAAACTGAAATGAAGCAAAAGCAATTTTCTTTATGGTAACTTTAGGGACACCTATAGTCAAGATAATCATTCCTGATTATTTTTATTTTAATTGTAGTTATTGACAGCTAACTTAACGTTCGTAAAAAGCCTTTAACATTATTCCAAGTTTAATAATTTAGCCTACTACATATATCGAAATCCTCTTACGATGGTATTTTTCCTGACACGCGTATATAATATTACATTATCACCTCTTCTATCACGGGTTCACAAAAACACGTGTATCTCATCGTGCAATATAAAAAAAATAAAATAAAACATTTGTAATGTCACAAAAAATTATTTTGAATATGATGTGGTTAAAACATAGTAATTTTGGTTCATAAAAACAAGTATAAGATTTGTACTTTAGTCTACACAAATATTGTGTATATCGTTATTTCTAATTTTAACATTAGTCAATGTAAATTTATAAATGTATTACAATAATGATTAATGTATGATTTGTTGATAGTTTAATTCTCACATTTATTTTGCTGTAAACTTGTTTTCCTGTAAAATAGATATTACTTAATGTTTGAAGGTCACTAATATTATTAAAAAGCAACACCGAAATTAATTTGAGCATTAAAACTATTCATCATGAGCGTTTCCGTGTTTTGGAGGAACTTTAAACAGCCTTTATTTTTTTTATTAATATGAAGTAGCAAACGAGCAAGCAGCCCACCTGATGAAAGTGGTTACTGCCGCCCATGGACATTTGTGAGCAACCTCATATAGAACAGGGGTTCTATATGATGTCGACCACAGATGCGTTGCTACTTCCGAGGACTGAGATGGTCGCCTCATATAAAAGTGAGCCGGCAACCACACCCTTCCACCGAAACGCAAGAACTGCTTCACGCTAGAAATAGGTGTGACGGTGGTACTTCCCCGGTCGAACTACATCGGTTCTACTACCTGGCTAGTTGTTTTAATATCACAGAAAAACGTACTACATGTGATAAACCAAACATAATCAGATATGACCGGATAGATAATTTAATATAAAAGATGAGCAAGAGAATGTACTCTCCGCCTGTTATGAACTGGTCACTACATCCTACGGCCACTTGCCTCTAAATCCAAACAAAGAAAGTCCTCCTTGAAGCTGATCACAAACGTGTTGCTACAAGAATTGTACGATTTGGAATTTCTTATATCCGTATATAATACGAGGTTTTTCCCACGACTCCGCCCGCTTGCATCATGTACTACGCTAATAAATATCCAAATATCCTACCTACATGTTGATCTAGGTTATAAATAAACGATGAGTGCTTTCAGCGTACCCTGCCAAAGGCGTCCAGAGGAACACGGTGGCTTTTTAGCCGGTAGAAGTACGGCATATCCTCTCCGCTGCCCCCACAGCATAACCCATGAAGGGTTTCCCAACGAAAAAAAAAGGTTATAAGCGATCTGTGTGCCACATTCCATCCAAATCCAATTAGTAGTTATTGCGTAAAAGAAAGACAAACACACATACATCATAAACTTTCCATTTATAATATTAGCAAGATTAATGTACACAGTAACTGTGAATAATGAAAAATATAGTTTTTAAACAAAACACGGATGTAAACAAAGGAAACACGAATGATCGTTTGTCATCTTTAATGCAGAAATCAGTTGTTGTGTAGAATCAATGATTAAAACTTTAGCATAAATTCCTGCATCTTTATGGTTGGTAGGTAACAAAGGTTGACAAAGAATACATCGAGAAAATGACATACACTTAATGCGATGTATTTTACTCTTATTAATTATTAATATAGCCCCGCAGTAGGATTTTCTCCTGTGTCGCGGGTACCATGGACACTTACAAATCCGAATACACAAACACCCAGACCCAAAACAGAAATCTAAATTCATCGCAGATGTCGGTCTGGCCGGGGATCGAACCCGAAACCCACTACGTGTCAGACCGGTATGGTGACCGCTGCGCCACTCGGGTCGTCAGTACAGTAGACAGTAGCGGACGGAACCGCGTCAGTAAGCTAGTAGAGTTATATACACGTTGATGAAAATATCAAACACTTACTTACGATCGTAAATAACGATTTCTAAACTTATAGCCTTATACTAGAATTCTTGTGTTGTAAGACCCGTGGTATTATGGACACATGTTATGGGCCACATTTTTATTATAGAAAGGAATAGGCGCTATCTTAAGTCGAAAATGCGTTGCTACTGGGGAGTAGCAACGCATTTTCGATGTGTGAGAGGTGTCCATCTTAGACCTGGGGAGGTCTAAGATCGACACCTGTCACACATCTCACCCTTTCACCGAAATGCAAAAACTGTCGCGCTATAACAATAGGTATGTGGAATCATTCTTGTTCTAACACTTAATGCTAAATGTTTTTGAAATCGGTCACAGAAAAGCTAAAAAGTCCGAAGGCCTCGTGTGTTCTATCTTTTACACACGTTTATGAAAGCAAAACTACTATTTATTTATTTTATTAGTTACTATCTGTGCCACGCAGTTTCACCCGCGTTTATTAGAAAACAATCTATTAACAAACAAACAAACAAAGCGTGATGTTATAATTATAGCCTAAAGCCTTCCTCGATAAATTTACAATTCAACACAAAAATATTTTTTCAATTCGTACCAGCAGTTCCCGAGATTAGCGCGTTCAACCAAACAAATTCTACTGCTTTATAATATTAGTATAGATAGTATAGAAGAGGGACAGTGAATTATATTTGTCGTCGATAGACAGAAAATTACGTTTCATTAAATAATTTTGCAAACTACCGAATAACCTGTTCCTTGGACTAAATCTCATACATTTGCGTCTTTTAGGAATTTTTTATTAAGTTATATCACAGTAAGTCATGAACTATTAAAATAGATGTGACGATTGTACCTTACAATTTTGTCGCGGTCGCAAACACTCGGCCCACTGGTATCTAGCTATAATGGAATATTCATATTAATATTTATAGTTAGACCAATTTATACGCGATGCAGCCTACACGGATCTCAACATTGGTGTTATTCCAATGATTAATATCATTTTTAATATCATAATATCGAGCCAGATGCTCTCATTATCTTATTTTCCGTTACGAAGATGTCACTTCTAAGGGCAATCTACTATGCTGGGCAAGTACTCTCTTTTGATGCAGGACTTATGATCGTTCTTTCGCTGTTAAAGCAAAAGATACCTAAATTCTACTACGCTTTGAACCTTGAAACATTAGTAAGTGTCTAGGATTCGTTTAAATATACTCCGAAAGTGAACGAAAAAAGTCTTAATGTCCCCCTATTTGTACAATTATTTTTGAATATGCTCCGGGGGTATCCGAGCCCCCTAAACTTCCCTTAGTTATAACTTTGCCAATTTAATCCTCAGGAGTAACAAAACAACTATATATGACTTATGTTTGGACTTCAATCCTATTCCTGATTGGCTTAAATTTATCTATGGACAAAAGTGATCACCTTATCAAGGTGAGATGCTTTTTTAAGATTCCAAATTTATAAAAAAGTTCCATCTGTGATTTCCAAGTAACGGCCAAATTGAAGGTACCGCTTAGTTATTTCCATGTTGTTTCCACGTTCATCATCATATGCCATACATATTTCCACGAAATTAAACTAATAATTCCAATTTACAATTTTTAAAGTGAAACTTCTTTAGAGTCGTTATGATTTGGAACTTGAACAAACGAAAATGCGTTACAAAAGCAGTTATCGGCGATACAACTAGATGGCGCTGTAGCCCTATATGAATGACGCTTACGATTTTATTTCGTAGCTTGTAGAAGAACTCATGTTTGGTATGCGTATGCGAAATGTTTCCAAATATGGGCTGCAATGATTACTTAATCTATTTTAGAATAAGCATGTGTTGTTATAATATTGTAGTCTGTATAATTATTTTAGCTCTTGTAGGCTTTTTTACCCGACTGCGTCAGAACGAGGATAATGTTGTTCGAGCGTATGTATGTATGTTTGTTTGTATGTATGTCCATTTCTTTGGCACGCGCTACAGCCCAAACGACTCGACGGATTGTAACGTATGACATATCGTTGGAATCGTCTCAATTTGCATAGTAATATAGACTATATTATTTTTTGAGAAATGGCGCCTGGTAGTAGAGAAAAAAGGGGGGGGGTAGGAACTTTTTTACTATTACGACAATGTGGGTATCAAATGAAAGCTAGTAAATAGACCAATCTAAAAATATATATACTGCAATACTTTTACTTAACTATTTTGACAAAAACGTTTATCGCGTGAATCGCAGACACACTTTTTTATTTG
>DWNE01002652.1:0-18283 GCA_018249875.1 Cecropterus toxeus | reverse complement strand
GTAATTTGAAGATTTTCCATATAACGGGTGGCAAACCATTGTAGTTCGCCCGGGAAAGTCCCCCCGCCACACCTATTTCTAGCGTGAAGCAGTTTTTACGTTTCGGTGGAAGGGTGTGGTTGTCGGCTCATACATATATGAGGCGACCACCTTAGTCCTCGGGAGTAGCAGCGCATCTGTGACCAACTTCAGATAGAACCTCTGTTCTATATAAAGTTGCTTACAGATGTCTATGGGCGGCAGTAACCACTTACCATCAGATGGATTGCATGCTCGTTTGCTACTTCGTTCTTATAAACAAAAGTTATGTACGGTGAATGATAATCCACTGTAATCATGTTGGCAAAGTAATCGCTTATTCCAGAGACACGAAAAGTTAGAAAGCGTCAGATTTGAGCGGTAACTTTAAAATAACAATATAATATTAGCCTTATTACATTATTCTTGAAATGAAAATTTGGTGCTATAATTCCACTGGGTTAATATACTTTTAATTTTTATATTTTTACTTAATTAATTAAAAAGGTATATACAAAAAGCAATATTTAATTTTGTGTTTTTATTCTTGCAAAGCCGCGATATGTCCTATTTTATAAGGGCACGAATATATCGATAAATTGTAGCAACATTAGCTGATTTTCGCTGGTAAAATAACACTTAAAGAAAACATTTCTAGGCCTCGCATTACTTCATTCAGTTTTAGTGTTTATTTTATTTACACGTATCAAGTATTAAAGGTATTTGTAAACATTATTGTAAGCTGCGTAAACTCGTACATACGAATCTCTTACGTTTCGATAAAGATTGATAATGTTTGCAAATGACAGTTATTTTAAGAACAATTTCTAAATATTCTAAAGATATAAAAAGCATGGGTACATATATGTGTACCCATGCTTTTTATTTCTTCTCTCTTTCTATTAGTAAATTCATCGATCTATGAGCAGTAAGTAAGTGATAGTTGATTACGAAACATAGATTGTATTTTCGTAAGACTTATTAGTATAAACAATAACATTGGATACCTAAAATATCCAATAACATTCGATATTTTAGGTATTTGGCATAATTTACTACCAAACATAACCTATTAGCCAAATTAATAGACTATTCAAAATCACGGAAACAACTTCTCATTTACGCGGGCTAATGTGAAGAACATTTAAAAGTCGTAAAATGAAACTTATTTTGAATAAATACAAGAATTCATTTGGCACCAAAAATTCCATCGCTAGGTCGTACCGAATAAAGGTGCCTGTATAAATATTTATCCGTTTCAAAATAACCGGATTCCACAGTTTTATTACAACAATGTAAGTTGTTTGCTAAACATCGAGCTTCATATTTTTTATTCGCGACATTACATTGAAAACACCCTGAGAGCGGACCACCCAAGTAATTGTTAACGCATGTTCTAATAAGGCAATAATGTTGTTGATAAGCTGTCTATTTTATAGAGCGATAAGAATAAATGTATTCATTCCAGTTAAGTAAATGGCCGAGAAATAAAATTCATTTCGATATTTGGCATTTATGAGATACAAGATTTACAAGCTATCCATTATGCTTTAAAATTTAAATGCTACTCCACTAGAACAATCTAGTAAGGGGACAGTAGTAGTAATAGGAAAGATCTAGTAATAAGACATTAGACAAACACATAAACGCAATAAAAAACTAGTAATTTAGACATTTTCACTAGACAGGTACTCGTCTAGTGAAAATGTCTAAAGTACTAGTTTTTTTAAAAGGCACTGTAATGAATCCAACATTATACCGTGATGATAGTTCTGGTTTTACTGCGTTCTGATTTGAAGGGTTTGATAAGGCAAATTTGGTAATGTGTGACTATTACCACTTAATATTTAAATACAGCCATACAATAGAGATAATCAAGTAATAACTTAAGTTGTCGTCAGCGTCCAAGTTGTCGCAATGTTGGACTCAAAAATCCTCTCAGAGCGAAAGTGGTAGGTAAAGACTATGGGCCAAGTGCAAATTGACCCTTGAAAACTATTTTAAAGAACTCTAAGGCGTGTGTTTTCCCTTACGATATTTCTCTTTTGTAAAGCATTAATAGATAATTTTTGATTGCCACATTCGAGTTTTAACAATTAGGCTATCATTGCCTAATTATCTCCAGTATAATTTGTTACAAAGAAATACACTACAAAAACATTTAACTTACTTTAAACTTTACTTTTACTTTTACATTTAAACGCGGACAAATATATTTTCCTCTTAACCTTAGTGTCAAAAAATCTAGGAAACACTCGTTGATTTCGTAGAATAATGTGATGTTCTATATTGCAAGTCACCTATTGCAATTTGCTAACCTAACACGTATTTATACAAACAACTAGCTATACTCAGATTCATTCAAAGTCGGCGGTAAAAAGGTAAATAAAACAGCACAAAATGCACGCTTCTGTTTTTTGCATTCGTCGCTATTTAAATCAACAATAATACGAATATATGTAATTGGCCAAACAAATATCTAGGTTAATTTGGTAGTGTGGACACTAAATAACTCGTTTGGTGTTTATTAAGTTTCATGTAATTTAATTTTTTACCTTAACAATTAATTATTTTTTTACCTCTTTGTTACAGTTTTATTTTTGCTTAATATTTATAAAAATGAAACATCCATCATAAATATTGAAGTTATTATTTTATTTAAGCTGTAGTTTGAATTAGCCATAGCAATACAAAAAATAGATCACACCGTAGAACCAATTCATACTTAACTACTTTACAAAACTCCCGATCATCCACGAAGCAGTCGACAGAACTTTAAGAACTTAATTCGATAGCAATTTGAAGTTTGACAGCCATAATCGAAACGTTCCTGGAAGTCGAAAACCGAATCGATTTTACGCCAGCCTGTTATTTTCTCGAGCGCACAAATTACATCATTTAATTATTATTAGATTATAGGACAATAATGGGGATGCGTGCGTGTGGCATGTTTTTTTTGCGAAACGGAGGGCCTTATGGGTATTTTATTATTATATTTTTAAACTATAACAACTTAATTTAGGCAGGCGCCGTACCGCCTACGTCGATTGATTTCGTATAATTTGCGATCCGACCACCCTCTTTCGATGAATTGCCGCAAAAAAGCACTCGATAAGCCTCACAAAATTATAAAAAGAAAAAAAAATCATTAGTATCGACACTATAAGGATTTTGTTTTCTTTGTTAATGGTTCTGAGAAAGAAAAAGGGAATACAATTCAGCTGATTGAAGTGGTCACTGCCGCTTGTTATATCTGTTAAAATCCCAAGATAAAAACATCCAAAAGCTTTCATTTAACCTAACCTAACGAAAAACGGTGTACAGATTAGTAGGTATTTAGTATTCAGAATAGAATTTAATTATCACTGCTTTACGGTAAAGGAAAACATCGTGAGGAAACCTGCACATCTGAGAGTTCTCTAGAAAAAAAGAGTTCTTAAAGGTATGTGAAGTATACCAATTCGCACTTGGCCAGCGCGGTGGACAATGGCCTAAAACTTTCTCATTGTGAGAGAAGACCTGTGCGCCCAGCAGTGGGACAATAATGGGTTGATGATATAGTATTCAGTAATATAAATTCGTTTAGTTTAAGTGAGTGCTATTTAACAACAAAAAATATAATATTGAGTAATTATTTATAATAAGAGCAGTAAAATTGGTGAGTAAATCTAAATTTACACACTTCCTAATAACAAATTAAGAGTACATAAGTACTTAAGAGTACATTCCATTACTGGAAGTATTTACTATGAGTAGTTACATTCACCCTTCGGCACCGGCAACTTCAAACACACCGTTAGCCGACCAGTTGTTTCTAACTCTACTTAAATTATTGAATTTCTTTATCAGCTCGTTCAGATCTAATTTTAATTAAAAAGCGTCACATATTTTACGCGATATTCGGCGGTAGGCGGTGCAATGCGTCGGAGGAGCTATTAATGACAAGCAAAGCAAGAGCTCCGTTTCATTAGTATTCCCACTAACCAAGACGCTTCTAAGGTGTCAGTTTTAACTGGCGATGCAATATTAAATCGTTAAATTTAATATTGGCTCGAGTTTCTTTTATTGCCTCACAACTAACACGCAGTAACACGGGTCAAGTGATTAATTTTTTTTATTGACAACAATGTTTATTCTCACGCGATTATTGTTCACATTATAATGGTTTTCTTTTCGGATGATGTGGGCGTAAAACAAACATTTATATTAATTTCGTTTCACGTTAATTGGTGATATACATTTGTAACAACATAATAAATATATCAGTACGTTTGAGAGTCCTTAATTGATCACGGATTTCTATATTAATTTATACATGCACGGGTATTTATTTAGGATTGTACATGACTTTAAATTAAAATAATAGCATGTACCAAAATTCCTACTTATTTTATATAGCACCATTATCATCAATATAATATCAATATTCCCAAATGCCTAGATATATATTTATGCGCTGAAAATGTAAGTAGCCATCAAAATATTAATTAAAGTATATATCAACCTTCGCAACGTGTTTATTGTTTATTATGTTATGAATATTATTTGTTGACGAAAACCAGTGTCAGTACCTATTAGGTCAGGCATGACTGTGTCAAGAAATATGAACTTTATAATAATCTGAGAAGGTATTTTGTAGTGCAACTAAGCGTGCTATTGCAAATATTTATCAACTCACCTGCAAATAAAGTTGGAAATCTTTTAAGGTAAGAATATTAATATGATATGGATAACAGATTGACGCTTACAGTACTTGTGATCGTCATTTATCTTACCTTTGCGTATTTTTGGTAAGTATTACTCATTTAGAGTGCAGAGAGTAGTGATAGTCGAATAGCTGAATCTCGGCCTCTTAATCGAGAGTCCGGGGTTTGAATCCCAGGCACGCTAACTATCACCACTAACTATGTAAAATGATGTGCTTATTAGAAATTAATTATAGCTGCTTCAAGGCGAAGTAAAACATCGTAAGGAAACCAACACACCAGAAAGTTCTTAAAAAAGGTTCTCAAAGGTGTGTGAAGTCTACCACTTCGCACTTGACCAGCTCGGTGGACTATGGCCTGAAAGTCTCTCAATCTAAGAGAAGACCCGTGCCCAGCAGTGAAAAAATAAGGGGTTGAAAACGACTCATTTAAAAGGACAATGTGCACATTCCTAACTTATTTTTAATAAAAAATCCTTAGCGTCGACCACCGGTCGTAAAGCGCCTGTGATAATTTTTGTGCAAACCACAAGGCGCTGGCAGAACAAAATGAGGAAAGGTGAAAGTACTTTTTATTTGAACAGGTGACTGCTAAATAGTTGCCTTACAGCAAACATTGAGTAACATGACGGACACATATTACATATTCGTGGACACTCTAAATGCTTTCGCCAATTCAAACTTCGACAATAGATACATCCTGCATAATTTGGAATGTTTTGTTATGGGCAAATGTTACCTGCTTGTAAGTGATTACTGCCGGCTTAAATGTCCAACACCTAAGCAACTACATATATAACATGTGTTTGTACAACTATATGTACAACTACATATTTGTACAACTACATATATAACATCTGAAGTCAATCACAGATGCGTTGCTACTCTTTTTTTTGTTCTCGAGGAGGAAACCTTAGGTAAACCTTAAAAGGTACCCAATGCCGTGGAAGCGACGCCAGGTCATGTGGGATTTTTACCGCAATAAAACCCCTTTGGTCGTCCTCGGCATTACAAAGAGGATTACGGGATCTCCAAGGGAACTCCACCGAAGTCCTCTGAGCGCGCTGCCCCATCGGGCTTCACCCAGGTGAGCGGCTTGGCCCACCGCACCATCTGATTTTTACGACGGTTTGCGACTTCGTCCTTCCCGGCGTTGCTACTCCTACAGACTAAGATGGCTGCCTCACATACAAGTGAGCCGCCAGCAACCACACCCTTCTAACGAAACGAAAGAATGACCGCACGCTAGTAAATAGGTGCGGCTGTGGAACCTCCCGATCGAAATTCATATCTTGAATATACCAATCAAGTGAAATAGAAGTATTGCCTGAAACGTATCACAGATACGTCGTTCCAAGATTGAGTAATTAAGAAATGCCTCATCGTGCGTAATTTACTTTAAGGCAGCATTCAAATAGAATTAATAGACCTTTCATACTAAAACCCAGACTTTTCCAGTGAAGAAGAAGCTCAAGATCTGTAAATATTTTTGGTTCTATAAAACAGGTTTTGTAATCTCTAAAATCTTATTTGGTCACATAGACACGCATATAAATTTGTCATATTCCAGGATTACAAGGATTTATTGGGGACTGCTAACAAATCCATGCTTACAGACAATATTAGACAAACTCCATACTCGTTTCTTAGTTTCTTAATAGTCAAGCGCTTAATGTTTTGTATGTTTAGTTATATACTTGATAATTAGCGTGGGTTTCCTAATAGGGTTTCATTTTCTGATAAGTATTTGCAATTGACCGATTGAAGTAAGGTAGAAACCCAAACACATATGATTGTACCTCCAATTCAAGATTAAGGTGCTTCATTACCATATAAATCCCTCCCAAAATCCATTTCGTACTTTAAAGATATATAAATACAAGGAAAACATTCGGAGTCGTAAAAACCGTCCTTGGGGGACAATTTCATATTTCACGCGACCCACTCAGTGTGCGCTCGTATCGCTTGTGACCGTGCCGTTACTGTATTGCAGTGTTTTTCAACCTTTTTCATGTCACATAATATATAAAATCTGTTTCAACTTATTGATGTCAAACATCTACCTTATTAAATGTGATTGTTGGTGTGGCGATGCTTGCATTATTGTTGTTATACATTGTTGAAACTATTAAGTATCGAACAAAACTAAGTGGGCTGCGATGTTAGTTCCATTTAGTGCTATATATTTACTTCTTGTCACAATCTTGTTTTTTATGTATATTATTACTTACACGAACAGGATGTTTCATATCTGATAGGCGTCCCGTAACCCCACTTTTTACTATTTTATTGTGTTACTAGAAATATCATATTAAAGTAACGGTTAAAATGTTTTTAAAACATTTGCTTATTTAAAAAAGGTAAAAAATCAACTTTGCGATGCCCCGTGATCCTTCTGTACCGACATAGCAACCCTCAAGGGGGACACGATCCACACTTTGAGAAACACTGTTATATTGCATACGCTTACCTGTTGCACACTGGTCACTGACCCTTCAAGTATTGACATATTCCTATAGTTTCTCACGTCTAGCACCCGCCAATACGATTACGAGGCCTGAGTACTAGCGAACGCATTCCTGCTTTTAACTCTCTTTTATAATCGCGTTTGACTAAGTAGCTCCTTGTAGAAAACAAATATGAAGCCGGTTTGTGGAAATATGTACGTGTTTAAATTTAACTAGGTTTTGTGTTTTCCTTCATAATTAACTGCAGAATAAGGTGACAGTTTGTTTAAAGGTCGCAAAAATGCATGTATCATAAAATTTATCTATTGTACCTATTTAGTGAACTTTGTTTGACCGATATCTATAGTTAATGTATGAGTAATCTTAACTTTTCCATATTTATTATCCATAATATATTTTGTTTGGTTAAAAGAACGGCTATAATTTGAAAAATGTCTGTTAAGGTTTTAATATGTTACGGGTACTCACGATATGCGGTTTTTCGAATTTCTTTTTGCCGATATTTCGACCCAGTTACATGGATCGTGGTCACGGCGAAGCGAACAGTTTCGCCGTGACCACGATCCATGTAACATGTAAAATGTATAAATTCCGCGATAATATTAGTCTAAAGTCTGTTAAGGTGTTAGTTCAAAACCAAATTAATTGAAAAAAATTAACTTTACACGTGCTCGAGTTCTCATTTCCAATACTCAATTAAAAACGAATTGAAGCGGAAATTTAATTTTAGAAATTAATGAAAGTAATCATTCGACCTCATTCTTTAAGCCAATGGCCTTCGCGAATTACGTACTTTATAACTAGCGATTGCGGTCTTCTTGATTACGCATGCGATAACCGACGTAGCAACCTAAATCACATCACTTGTTCGATCATCGGTATCGAAGCACTCAAAATTCCATACATGGGCGGCGCCTGTGTGAAATTAGGTTACAATTGACAACACATGCTCAATAACATGTTTTATACAGAAACAAATTTGATATAATCCGGCATACTGTTGCAAATACAGGCGATTCATGTTTCAGAAAAATAACCTTCTGATTCATAAGTCGTTATTGTGATCAAACCACAAGCATATAGTAATGGCATTTTAGTGCCCATTCTCAGCTAGAAGATAATCATCCCGTGTATGATTTGAATTTGATATTATCGCTGAATTCATACATTTTAATATGTTATTTGTACTCACGATATGCTATATCACTCACGATACTAAACTCTGTTTCGTCGTGACCACGACCCGTCTAACTGGGTCGAAATTTCGGCAAAAAGAAATCCAAAAATCGCACATCGTGAGTACCCGTAACATATTAAAATGTATAATGCCGTGATGAACGAAATTGATCAAGTTCTGGATTCAATATAGATGAAGAAGAAGAGCACACCTCTAACTTAACCCAACCTAACCCTATGATCAGGATAGCTTCTAAAGTAATAATTTTAATTTATACTTTGCTCTAAATGATAAGGGTCATTTAGGAACACTGAATCCTAGTGCAGGGCTATAAGTACGAATAGCTATGAGTGCTATCTAATTTAATGTAGGTAATCATTTTGTTAAGTTAAAAAAGGAAATAAAAGTCCTTTTCCTATTTCTAAACGAAAATTTATCAATTGTACAGGCTAATAAGGGAAATATATACACTTACGTTGGTCGTTTCCATCGGAGCGGGCCATGACGGTGCCGTTTGGGAATACGTTGACGTACATGTGTGAGCACTGGCTGTAGAGGCGGACCGACCGGACCATCGATGGCACCGCACCGCAGATCACCACCTGGAACAATAATCTTAGTGTCAGCTAACAGCACTAGGACCAGCGAAATCAGGTTTAACCAACGACGCAAGACTATAAGTTTAACATGTGTTTGTATATCTTTTGCGTCGTAAGCACTAAATTAGCAGATTGAGTTATATTTTATTTGAAAAATGACTTGATAATGTTCTCGAAATCATTAAAGGAAATCTGTTCACTGTTAAAAGATCATCAGCTCTTTTCTAACGAGATTTGTTTTTTTTTTATTATGAATTCTTTTTTCAAACCGGAAAGTAAACAATTATAGAGATTTCATTTCATATCTGGTCAAGAAAACATCTACATAATGAAACTTATATTCTAGATATTGGAGGGTTTTTTTTGTTTTTCCGTGCGTCCATTAGCCGCAAAGGAACTCACAAATTCCTTATATTATAGAGAGTAGGTATAGTATCAAGCAATGTGACAAAAAGACACCTTTCTGATAAAATCAGCATACGTAAAAATATTAGAACTATTCGCGACTCTATCGCCACACCTCGCCTGCTGACGAATTGTATTTGGTTGACGTCAAGTAACTCGTCTACGATTGACGTCAGGTGGAGCTACTAAACGTCATAATAATAAATAGACATTAAATATGTTATTTGAGCAGTGATAGACTCATGGTTGAAACCTGGCCGCTCAATCGAGGGTCCGAGGTTCGAATTTCAGATTTTTCTAAAATGTGCGTATTACAATTTAATTATCACTTCTTTACGGTGAAGGAAAAATATTTTGAGGAAACCTGTACATCTAAGAGTTCTCAAAAAAAAGGAGTTCTCGAGTTTCGAGTTGTGTGAAGTCTACCAATTCGGTGGCCAGCCCGGTGGACTATGGCCTAAAAAGACGCTTTCTACACTAGGATTTTCTCCAGTGTCGTGGGTGCCATGGACACACAAAGACGAACACACAAACATCCAGACCCAGAACAGAAATCTAACCTCATCATTCAGATGCCTGTCTGGTATGGTAACCGTTTGACCATGCGGTCGCCTAAAAACTCTCTCTTTCTTTCTGAGTAGACCCGTGCCCAGCAGTGAGCCAATAATGGGTTGACGACAAATATATTATTTTATTACGCTCATAAAATTACATAAAAGCAATTCAATTCAAGCGCAATAATCAAAGCAAAATGATAAAATAGGAGAAATTGGTTCTCATAGCAGTATAAATGATACCTTGGCCTGTGATAGATGGACATACTAATTGACTTCCAGATAACATTCCTATCGTCTGTGAAACACCGACATAAGTCAGAGTTTATTAATAAATTAGTACCCTAGTAATAGTCGTAGATTATAGTGCAACTAAATGTCAACATTACGCGTAAATTTCTAGCAACAGATTCCTAGTAAGTTATAATAACAAAACTATGTCATCAGAGAGCCGTATATTATCCTTACATATCATTTAGTGTCAATCAAACGGTCGCTACATATTAAGGAAATGTTACAGATGATGGCAGAATACAAAGACGTAATCTCGGTACTTATTAAATTTAATTATCTGCTGAATTAATAACTATACTTAAATATCTAATAATAAATAAACTCAAATACCTTAATATCCTAATAACTAAACTTAAATTTGACGACCCGCGTCGCCGAGCGGTCACCATACCGGTCTGACGCGCAGTGGGTCCCGGGTTCGATTCCCGGCCAGACAGAAATATGAATGATGAGTTTAGATTTCTGTTCTGGGTCTGGGTGTTTGTGTATTCCTCTTCGTGTGTCCATGGCACCCATGATACAGGTGAAAATCCTAATGTGGGGCTATGAGTGTAGAAAGCGTGTTTTATATCTTGTCAGAAGTATTTTGGTTTTAAGAACTTCTGACATAGAATTGGCACTAACTCGTATTTTCCTCTCAACTATAACTTCATTACTATCCCACTACTAGGCACACGTCTCCACTCAGAATGAGAGGGGTTTAGGCCATAGTCCACCAAGCTCATCAAATAAGGATTTGTAGACTTCGTACTTCTTTAAGAATTCGCTTTTTTGCATTTGCAGCCATGTATTATCTCATGATGTTTTTCATCATTATTAATTCAATGGTGCCTTCATATGCAAATGGTACAGCCATTTCGCGTGATACAACAAAGAGTAGTATGTCCCAGGTCTATCCAACTAACGTAAGAGATAAATGCGGATCCCTTCTTAGCTTTAATTTGCCTAGTAGTATAACGTTAGGATACATCAAGTGCATACAAATTGCATCAAAAAACTTTTTTGCGATGTGTGTGGTCTACAGCTGCCAAAGATGAAGCAACGAAATCAACGCCTAATGGTTTTCATTATTCGCATATATGAACGATAAATCGAAATATCAAAATACTGAAGAAAAACAATTAAATAAATGTTTTTTATCAAATAATGACAAAACATTATAAAAAACGAATATCCTGTTGGTTCACATTTATTGTTTATTTAATAACAAAAAGGAACAATCATAACATTTACAACAACAACAGTTACCCAAACATTTCTCTCAATATAAAATTTATAGCGTAATTTTAAATTGAGGTTTTGCATTAGCAGTCTATTTTATTATTTCATCTATGTCAGCTTCAAGCACTTCTGACAAGTATGTGTTGAATAGATTAAATTGGGTTCCTTATTCCTTTACGATGTGGATTTTAATGGCGCCTGTTGTGGCTAACTCCTCATTACGCTGATACTGATCAATGCTATCTCCGTGAACCCTGGACCCTGAACTTCACGATCTTGGTAAATTAACTCGTTAACCCTAAAGTGACTTCAGGAAGTAGTCACATATTATAACAAAAATATATCGAATTGCTTTGATTCAAAACAATTTCGAATATATTTCACGTGAGATTGATAGATCATTTGGTTTAAATGCTTATTAGTATTTTAAGGAAAAGGATTAAAGGTGGATATTTAGTACACTTCTCATCATTCATCTCCTCATGCTTTATGCATGGATATTAGGGATGTAAATCTCTACGATCAAAATGCAGCAAATGATATTTCTTTAAACAGAAAGGTAATATAATAACGCTACCATCTTTAAATTAAATTCATCCATCAGCTCTAAAAACTACTGTTGGACATAGGTCTAAGAATGAAAGAGTCTTGCCATCACTTACCAGGTCTACGCTGTTGCCCTGAATGTAACCCTCAACTGGCCTTCAACGGTATCAACGCGGGTAAAGTAATCTAGTCGCCTCACAGGTATTTAAGCCCTATACCCGTGTTAAAGCTTTTAATATAAGAAAAATAACTAGTATAGTCAGATCAACGATCACCTAGCAATTACGTTAATGCGTTATTAGGCTATCCTAGTAATCATAAATAATAACAAATAGAATATCAACGAAACATAAGTTATCAACTTTTCCAAGACATTTTTAAGTTTGAAAAACTCTGCTTAATTAAACTCTACTGAATTATTTAGTAAGGTGTATTTAAATTTAATAATGATAATAATGTTAATAGAGCCTTACAAAATTACTATTTTGCTAAGACCTTCAACGCAAGCAAGCTCAAAGCACTACAATGAGGAAACAATCGGTCGTTTAATGGGTCAGCCGCGCTCAGGCAATCCGTCAGACCGGGGGTTCAACTTTGCTGTTCTTGTTTAAATTTAACTTCTATTCTACAGCGTAGTGAGTCGTTTTAACTATTCGTTCTTCAGATGTGGTACGGCCTTTCATAACTGGGGAGGTGGTGTCATGTTCAGGTGGGAAAGCATACGCTACCGCGTCGTGGTCACTAAAGCCATATTGCATTTCACGCGAACTTTTTGAAAGCAACGATTTTACTTTTTAACTCAGTCGAATAAGATATTGCTTGGGTAATATGTAAACAAAGTTACGTTTTTGGAAATACTCTTAGATGAGTTTGACCGTAGTTAGTAAAGTAAATAATGCGAATATTATATTTATTTTCGCAACCTTTTTGATGTGAAATGTATATAGGCGTACGTAAACCTGATTGATGACATGCCGATGCTTGCCTTTATTTATTTTAGCGCCACCTGTTTTAAATCTTAGGAACTATTAAGCTTCGTACAAACTGACTGGGCTGCGAATTAGTTCGACTTAGTTCGTAGATGGCGTTATTTTCATTATGCTATATATTTTGTACTTGCAATTTTGTCTATTATGTATATTGCACGAACACGATGTTTCATATCTGCTAGGCGTCCCGTGTCGGCTATATAAAACTGCATAAAGCAACGCTTTATTTTCATTCAAAAACCTTACACATAAACAAAACATACAATATCTTATATTATATGTATATTGTTTAATATGTAAGGGATAACTTTAATTATGATGTGATTTACAAAACAGAAAAAAATACTCATGAGTTGTATCCGAAACATTCGGAATTTTATCTTGTGATGTTATAAATGGATAATGCTCATAAAGATAAGTTAATTCCCTTGTAGAATATTTCAAATATTTATGGAATTAATTACGGTGACACAAAATCACATAAAAATAATGATGTGAAGTTATTTACAACGCATTCATTTACTAAACTATAATATCATAAAGTCCCTAATCAAACTATAAGCATCAGCGCTCAACCCGAAAGCCATATTTCGAAATATTCATTAGGAAATATTTTCGGCTCAAATAAACTTGACACATAATCATTAACACGTCAAAACAGGTCATACTTAAAATTAACGGTCATATTTCCACATGCAAATGAAATCAATTATGATAATGCATATTTATAGACATTTTTTTGTATAATCTTTATTAGTAAATTACTTCTATCTCAATGGAACTAATAAAGTTGAAACTTTATACATGCAAGTCACGCCGCAAATGTTATAATTAATATTAATGTCGTATGTATACAACTGAGTAAATATACATTGACATAAAGTAAACTCTATCAATATATGTTACGCTAAGAAATGAACATTGCTCTTCAACTGCTGATTTACTGAAGTAATACTTATTAATAGTATTTTACAATGTTGCAAGCGTTAAAGCAACATAAATCAATTATAAACCAATTACTTATAGAATTGGAACATATTATAAATTTATTTGTATTAATAATATGGTTTTGATACGGATGTTGTTAGTTACATGAAAGCAAAAGTTACCGATAATACTTGACCCGTTGATAGATTAAATGAAAGTCTAATAGTAGAAAGATGTACAAAGGTCAAGAATAACGATATTTTCGAGATATCTTAGGTAGATATTTTAGCAGGTGTTACTTTTCAATGACAGAAAATAATGTTAAAAATACATATATTATACTGACTGGACAAATTAATGCTTATAGCAATACTGGATACAGTTCATCTTATGATCCAACGATCTCTTAAGTAACATTTTGAAACATTTGTGAATCTGTAACTTCAAAACGAACTTCAACTAACATGCAATTTTTTTCTTTTTGCTACGCTTTTTCTCAGAAATGTAATATATTTAGTCTATATCCCAAATGAATGTGCATTAATTAATATTTATAAAAGTGGGTCAAATTATTGAAATTTTATCTACTGATTTGCCTTTCTCTGCTAGTCTTTGAAAATAAAGATCGAAACTTAATGTCAATGGAAAAACATCTGTTTCCTTTTTAACATCACACATAATACGCAGTTTAGTACAAAATCGTGCGGTACCAATTTCCCGGTTTCCATTTCAATATTGTAGGTTCTTGTTATCGTCTAGTACCCGGCGGTCACTTGATTCTTCGTTATCGTCGACCCAAACGCTCGCATTCACGGATGACTGCATATCAACCCCGAAACTATCCAACGCAACTGTATCGGAAATTTTCACACCACTTGAACGCTGATAATGTATCAATAGCCTATAAATACCACGGTGGATCGCTGAAGTGGTCTTCATCTAAAGCTTAGTGATTCGAAGATTCCAGACAGTAAATCTCATCTTTTGGCAACAGACGAATGGAACTTATATTGATAGATAGACAGGAATATAAGCTTACCAACTACGTACAAACCAAAACACAAATTACGTAGCAGTACATAAATTCTGAGACTATAGGTAAAAATCCGTGCTCAGTAATAGATCATAAAAAAGACTGCATTAATTTGAGATAAGTTGATTATAATGACTTGCTAACATCGATTCTCCAGGTAGAATAAAGTTGTTCGATCGGGGAAGTACCACCGCCACACCTATTTCTAACGTGAAATAGTTCTTACGCTTCAGTGGAAGGGTGTGGTTGCCGGCTCACTTATATTTGAGGCGACCATCGTAGTCCTCGGGCGTAGCAACGCATCTGTGATCGACTTCACATGGAACCCCAGTTCAATGTGAAGTTCCTTACAGAAATCCATGGGCGGCGGCAACGACTTTCCATCAGGTGGACTGCATGCTCGTTTGCTAAAACCTTGAGGACTAATTTGGAATGACTTTTGCGCTTATATAGGTTCAATAGTCGTAGTAGCCTACTTTTTTTTAGATTAGAAAACGGAGAAATTTTGTGAAGTATGTTAAAAAAGATAAAGAACTGAAGGGTAAAACCCGGTAGAGATAAGTCAACTTCAGTCAAAGAATGAGGCCTAACTTAATACGCATATAAATTGATTTTCTAGAAAGACTTGTTCATAAGAATAAGCAATAAAAGGCACCCATCATACGAGGACATGGCAGCACTTTCCTTTTTCGAAACAAATATTTTCTTTGTTTTTTCATAAGAATATTTTATGACAACATAATACGGATGAAAATCAGTCAATAAAACATACGTGTGCGCAATAAATCTATACTACACGCTTTGCGGAGCCGTTATAGTTACTTCCAAATACAATTCAGGAAGCAATATCTATTCAAAATATCTGAGTTTGGAACAAATCTAATAACATTACGCAAATCACGAATAAAAACTCTGCTAGTTTCTAGCTAGTGTCCTGAAAACACAAACAAGGTTGATTAAACTTCCCAAATTCTTCAGAGGAATTGAAGATAATAAAGATATAAGACTTCCAGTTCTTCCATACTTCCGCACAAACAGAACAATACTTGGTATTTTTTCACCAAAGAAAATATATTTCATGATGCAAACAGAAAACGAATGCACCATCTGGTTAATGCTGAGTTCACACGACATTGAACTGCACATTTTTCGTTCGTTCAAAAACATTTGACCTCAATTGAATACGTCAGAAAAATTTGTGCGATTTTCTTGAAAAGTTAGTGGGTATTCGATATTTTGGGGCACTGTTAATTCCTGAATAAAATTTCAATTTTTTTTTAACCCTATGACCACAATAGTTGTGTCCACCAATTGTGATATGCCTGTTATGATATGACTTTAATAAGATTTTAATCACATGATATATATCAATATCATGTGGATTGATAGATGAAAAATAAAGACTTTTACCACATTTTAACTAGGCTGTTGTACTTATGATATTAAATTAATACACTTATATGATCTTCCGCTCTCATGTACGTCTTAGCAATAAATTATCATTTATTCAACATTAAAGGGTCATATGCATTTTGTTTGTATGTATATGTGTATATTTGTTAGATTTAAATACTAGAGATTATATTTAAGTATGAACAATATACGATATATTGTTTCTTAATACACGTACATTTTTTTATTACATAATAGTTTCCGTACACTATTACGCGTGTATCAAAAATATAACAAAATACTAGTTGCTTAGAAAAGTGACGTCCAGTTTACATACAAATGAAAATCTTATCTGTGGTTGCCCTTAATCTGCGGATTAGGCCGGCCGCACACAGGCAAGATAACGAAAACGTAATAATTGCTTTGGAAAAATAACTCTTCCTATTAATAAAAGTCCTGATATTGTTTATACTACTTTATAAACTTACAGATAGCTACTTTCAAGAAAAAAATATTAGAGAAGTTTTTAATGCATAAAAATATACATAAACGCTTTTTACTCTCATAGTAACAGTAGAATTCTCTCCTGTCTAACTCTGACTACTCCTCCCTGACTACTCCTGAAGATATTGAAATACTTCGTATTATTACAATAACTGGATACCACTTACAAAAAAAAAAGAAAGAAAAACTATAAATATTTGAAAGTGGAAGAACCTTACGTGTATCGACTATTATTTGATATTATTTTGCCAGATAGAGATTCCTAAACCTATTCAAGGCAATCCGACTTAGGCTTCAAGAATACAATAAAATCTGTGGCCGATCTTTTCTTTTATAAATATGAAGAAGCAAACGAGCAAGCAGCCCACCTGATGGTAAGTGGTTACTGCCGCCCATGGACATATAATATGTAAGCAACTTCATATAGAACAGGGTTTCTATATGAAGTTTATCACAGATGCGTTGCTACTCATGAGGACTGAGATGGTCGCCTAATATAAAAGTGTGCGGATCTCAAGTAAGACTATTTTATCTGGGCTGACTGAAGATAACCATGGGTTGCAGTGCTCCTTTACCATCAGATGGATTGCAAGCTCCTTTGCTACTTCAAAATTGTAAAAAAGATATTGATATAAACCTTTATTTTAGTACAATAATACCGTTTTTTACTAAAATATATTAGGAAATAATGATAAAGAAAATTTCTTATACTTTTATGGGATATGTTATTTTTCTGGTATATTACTTTAAGACTATTATATTTTTCTTGGAACACTTGTATTGAAGCAGTAAATACACAGTTAGAGGGTAAGCCAGGAATCCTTCAAACACGGCAAACAAGCTGAAGTGTTAAATGGAAGATCATGTAATAGTGAGTCCGTTAATGCGTCGCATTGAACCAAATGAACTGTATTTGGGAACTAACTTTTCTTTTATGTAAGTCAATGTAAGATTTTGTATACTAATTTTATAGACTTCCTTGAATACCTTTAAAATTGACTAATGAATCTTTCTTAACATACCTATTCTTTTGAAATCGGATGAAATTTTGGACTTATCGACCATCAGTTTATACTATATGCTCTTCTAATTTTGCCTGAATCTGGTCTTAAAATTCAGGCAAAAAAAGACGCTTTCTACACTCTTAGCCCCACACTAGGATTCTCCTGTGTCGTGGTGCCATGGACACACAAAGACGAATACCCAAATACCCAGACCCAGAACAGAAATCTAAACTCATCATTCAGATGCCTATCTGGCCGGGAATCGAACCCAGGACCCACTGCGCGTCGGTATGGTAACCGCTCGGCCACGCGGGTCGTCAAAGTCATCGTGTGTCAAATGCACTACATCGAGTACTTTTGGAATGAAATGAAATGAAATGTCCTTATTTTGCATAGGCTTACGAGGGAAATTACAAATTGTCAGTTACAATATTTCCTTACACTACC
>DWNE01002651.1:0-18291 GCA_018249875.1 Cecropterus toxeus | reverse complement strand
AATGTCCATGGGCGGCAGTAACCACTTACCATCAGGTGGGCCGCTTGCTCGTTTGCTACTTCATATTTATAAAAAAATATATACTTATACGAGGCGTTCTAACTTAGTCCTTAGGCCATATTTAGGTAAGACTCTGATGTTATCTCGGTTTCAATACAGATGTCCATGGGTGTGTAACCAAGTTTAAATATCTACAACTGGAATTCTTCCGTCTTGCATTGCTTCCTAACTTGGCTGAATCACTCCCGTGCGTCTAGATAATATCCAAGAATTTTATTAGATATTTCTTCCAATAACAGAAGTTTATTGGACTTTTGATGGTCTAGATATACCTATTTTCTTAATAAAATCCTAGGTCAGAGCACTTTTTGGCTGGATTTTACGGTGAATGACCTTACAGCTATAAAATTCCTGTTCATGGAATCGTAAAACTGAATCGAATTTTATGATTAAGGTTATAACCGAATATCTATATGGGAAAATGTAATCTTTTATTTCCTAGTTTAGGTACTTGAAATGTGAAATATGTTATGTATATTGTTTCAAAATAATAATTTAAAAAAGTGTGTATGCAATTCCCACACGGTAGAAGTGTAACTTTAGGAACAAACTATCGAATTTAGGAGGAAAGTAACACACCCTCTGGGGGCGCGGTAGTGCCCCCGTCAAGTCAAGCTCTTTTTATCAAGCCTTCATGGGATTTTTACGATATGATATTCAGTACCTACTGGAAATCTCAAACAGTTCCGACGCGGTAAAGTCGCCGTTATCTGAAGGACAACATCTCCGTTCGTCACGGGAAGTAGATAACCTATGATTGTGGTGGTTTTGGTGTAAGAAATAAGCGAAAGCGATTTATGCGAACAACTAAACTAACTAAATAAACTTATTTTTGAGGGCACTGTTGGCATTAAAAAATCATTAAATTCGCGTGACCATCACGCTTGAATACATTTATTCGAATGTGTAAATGGACATTTAATGCAAATGAATAGTGTGTAATATAATCACATAATTAGGTAATAAAAGTTTCATTTATTTTAATTGATAAAGATAAAAAAATTCTAACCATCAAAAATAATATTTATAAGTTTGTGAAATTAAGGGGTTTCGCTTCTGACGTGCAGTCCACGTGAGACAGGCTGATTTTACAATACTGCCTTATATACTAGTTCATGACATAACTATGTATTTAAAGATAAAACAGTTTAAAACAATCTGTTTTAGTATCGTGTAAAAACAAGTATTTATGTAGGTAAGTATATACAGATGACTATAGTCTTCAATCACCTTGCATAAGATCTTTATCCAACGAAAAATGATTTATGACTAAAGTAATAATACGATCATTTTCAGCATTTCAAAGATGATAGAATACTTTATGGTTCGACTTCGGATGCACCACCGTCACATCTATTTCCGCCTGATAACAGCAGGTTTGAGCCCTCTTGTATTTTAGTTTGATAAGTATACTAAGGGAGACATACGTTCCCGAGGCGTTCCAACCTAGTCCTCAGGGGTCTCATAAGTGACCAACCTCAACAATATTTTTAAATTGTCTGGGTTTAGTTACACATGTCCAAGGGCAACAGTGGCCAAATGCCATCAGGTGGACCGCATGTTGCTTTGCTACTTTAAAGTAAAAAAAATATATATGTGACTCTTCGTTTCATGTAACCTTTCATCAGACATGTCTGTATGTGTGCTCGTCTGTTATGCTAGCTTTAAGTGCAATAATTACCTCTCACAGCTTACAATTTGTACCAATCTTAGTACATAATCCCATCCGGCGCCTACATCTCCCATGCGCGATCGTTGCAACGATAAGGCACCGGGTCATATTTACAATAATTACGTCGATACCATCGGGTCGACCTGCCCACTCACTACCGGCAGATGGGCAGATTGGGTGTGACGGACGTACGTACTAAGTCAGCCTTCTTTGAAGTACCTCGTAGTTTCATACCAACTTACCTGTAACAAAAATAAATGAAAAGGTAGTATTAAATCAAAGGATAAAGTTATACACGAATGTACATACAACAAATACACAATGAAAACAAATTGCGTATATTGTTTTTAAAGTTAAAAAAATGGCTGTCTGTAAGGTCGGTTTACAGAAGATAGTTTAACGTTACTAGTTAAACGTTAACGTTACTAGTTAAGTTAGTTTAAGATAGAAACTATGATGAAAACTCGCGTAATTTTATGAATTGAATTGAATTAATATCATTGAGTTGTCAATATTTTGTATGATACAAAGATGGAGTTATTATTATTGGAGATCATTGGAGATTTTTTTTTTTCGATAAACTAACAACTATTTACACTCGTTAATTCAAATATTTTTTGCGGGTGCAGGCGGCGTTCATCGGTTTATATGTCATATAAATATTTTCTCAATCTTAAATATTAGGTAGATGGTGATGTAAAAAGTGAAGTTATGTCATATTTTTCATTAATTTTGACGCTTCGGGCTGTAAATCTTCGGTGATTTTGGAGAAATTACAAGACTAATAAATCATTATGCAGAAACCTACGTACGGAATCCTAAAAAACTTTTTTAAAATATCAACGGAGTGTGAAGTCTTAAAATACAGCCTTTGCCAGCGTAGTATACTGTAGACAAAAACCCCCTACCAGGAGAACCATGCCTTTTAACTATTCCTGTGCGATAAAATCGATTTTCGAATGGATTTCGGGTTATTGTGAAGTTTCAGAACGAAGGGTTCGCACAAAGCGCCAGGACGAACGAACAATACAAGGTATAGAGAGCGCCGTGAAAAGGGCATACGGTAGGGTTGTCACCTGCCAATTGTATAGTATTTTATTATTAAAGTAATAAAAAAGTATATTAGTATAACAATAACATTTTTTTTTAATTTATACATTTGTTACAATACTTGTTCTATATGCTAGTAAATTGAAATAAATAGTAATTTAAAATTGTAATTGGAAATTAAGGCAAAGCTGAAAAGTGTAATCCTAGTTTTTTTTAATTAATCCTATTTATTACAGTTGTTTTGTTTAAGTGCCTACTGATCAAACTAGCGTCTACATTAGAAGTTGTGAGAGCTATTTGAGTCAATATGTTTTGTGCATAAATATAATTGCAGTGTGATTAAGAAACAAACACCCACATGTATAAGGTCGCATTTATCATATTAGATTAAATAAATCTTTAAATATTAAAATTCATGAAAGTGACAGCCCTACACGTACTCGAATAATAGGAATCGACCTGATGTGCCCGGAGAATTTGTCGGGGGAAATGTTTTACGCTATTTCGCCTCAGATTTCTTAACAAATAACTTAAGGGATCTTAGCGAAACAATGTCTGACCTTCGGCGTGCTTAGGCAAATGGAAACGAGCCTGGTTATATATAAAAGTATACGTTTAAGGAAATTCTTGAGCTTTCAAGTTGATTTTTGTGACAAAGCGTATTAATGAGAATTCTTAGAGAGACGCAGAAATGGAGAGCGCTAAATCTGTTACTATGTGAGTTGTTATTTATATAATCTTTCATTGTTTTGATAGAAAACAGAAATCTCCTTTTGATAAGCGGCCCTTATTATTAATTCTGTAACTGTGTATTGCCTAATATTTCTTTGGTACTTGATATATGTATATCCGGGTACCTTAATCCCTACTAGTAAAATTATATATGCGAAAGTAACTCTGCGAAAGTAAGTCTGTCTGTATGTCGTCTGTTTGTCTGTAACCCCTTCACGCCTAAACCACTGAACTGTTTTTTATAAAATTTGGTACAAAGATAAAGTTGACCTTGGGTAAGGACATAGACTACCTTTTACCGCGAAAAAAGAGTTGTAGGAGTTAAAATAGGGTATGACAGTTTGTATGGAAATTCGACATTGTTGAAAATAAAACCATGAACCCTAACTCGATTCTTTTGAAACTTAGAATAAACCTTGAGTAATTTTATGATGCAGAAGTACTGCCTGTCTAAACTATCAGAGTAAGCTAGTTCCTGCTTACACATATCTGTAATGAAATAATAACCTGTACTATAGGATAACAAAAGAGGTATGTGAATTATTTTAAGGACGCTAACTTTCTCTATCTGGAATATAAACTAACGCAGCTCTTGGACCATAAATAAACCTTTCTGATTGTTGATTGTCCGGAAGCGGACAGAATTGAACCTACGTTTGCATGTTAGCTGCTGATACAATCGAAATCATTCCCCGTTTAGAGGCAGGGACCATTAAGGGCAAATGAAACAATTAGCCATTAAATCTGTTCATATCCTTTGTAACATCAGCACTTAGAGATTGCTAGCTTATGTTTACGACTTCGTTTAAATTCTGGCAAACATTGAACACTGAGAGTTGCTATATAATACACTTTTTTATCAGATTAAAGTAGCAAACGAACATGCAGTCCACCTGATGGGAAGTGGTTACTGCCGCCCATGGACATCTGTGAGCAACTTCATATAGATAAGGTGTTCTATCTGAAGATGCGTTGCTACTCCCGAGGACTGAAATGGTCGCCTGATATGTAGGTAAGTGAACCGGCAACCACACTTCCCAACGAACGGTACCACATACCTATTTGTAGAGTGAAGCAGCTCTTGACTTCTTGCGTTTCGTTGGAAGATTGTGGTTGCCGGCTCACATATGAGGCGACCGTCTCAGTCCTTGAGAGTGGCAAAGCATCTATGATCGACTTCATGTAGATCCTATTTCTATAAGAAGTTGCTTACAGATGTCCATGGTCGGCAGTTACCACTTACCATGCGATGAAAAAAAACTAATCGTATCGATTAACGGACCCTCTCTTATCATCATTTTATTTGTGATGGTTTCTATATATTTGTAGATCTCATAATCGCGGGTACGAAATACATATCTCTATTTAAATTTTAGCATAAGTTTTTAATTGCGATATTAATTTAATCAAAACAAGAGTGTATGATATTCGAACAGACACACACAGAAGACTTTTACGTTACTGTACATAAAGCTGAATTAATATACTCCAGAGTACCTATACATGCAAATATCGTATTGCCCTAAAAGGAAGGTTCCATCGAACGCACAAAACGAAAAGCTTAACGTTTTATAAATGTTTGCCACGAATGCTTTGTGCGTCTAAATGACAAAGGAGGAAATATTTTGGGACCACAAAGGCTATTCGGCGTTTTTATTAAAATGTTGTCAACTTTTGGTTGGAATTTTGGTCTCATTGTCGCTGATGAAATGGGTGGGCGCGTGATATTGTTACATGGATGTGGAATGAGGTTTTAATCTCGATTTCGTCTCCGATTCGGAAAGGTTGATGGAATAGTGACATTTTCGTGAAGGACAGGTTTGGAAAAAATCTTTTCTCTTGTAGGGGTCCGTACCAAAAGGGAAAAACCGGAACCTCATTGCTAAGACGCTTTCTGTCACCAGGCTATGTCTGATGAACCGTGATAGCTATACAGTTGAAATTTAGACAGACGATCTATTAATGTTGCCGCTATTACAACAAATTCTAAAAACGGAACAGAATAAAATAAATATTTAAGAGGGGCTCCCATAAAACAAGCGTGTTTAATCTCGTCTTTATATATTTTTTTTACGGAAGCCTTCGCGTGCGAGTCAGAATCGTACTTGGCCGGTTTTTAACTGCATATGGATGATCTTTCACAATCGACACGGCAGATTTAATCGTTTTACGAAAACATACTGTTAAGTGGCCAAAAATCATTATGGAACTTACATTTCGAAAATGAATGAAAAAGTTACCAGTTCCATCATTTCAAAATACTATTGAAGTCGTAAGTTCCATAAATCATATCAAACATCATTACAGCTGCTTTGTAAGTGCATAAGTGTCAATTAAGTGAAATTATATATGAGTACGAACAATGCACCCGTTATGCCAACGGCTATTAGGGTTGTCACTTGCTAAGTATTATCAAGTTACAAAACATATAAAAAAATAGTATATATTTTTTTGTTATTAAAATTATTCATAGAAAAATTACTAATACACACATTTTATTTTGATATTTTTAACCTTTGATAAAGTACCAAAATAAAATTTGTAAATTTCATTAATTGTCATAGTGTCTATTTTATCTTGTTAAAAATATTTTAATCTATCAATTATTTTAAATTCATAACGACTTTAATTATAAAAAAAAACGAAACGAAAAGTTGCATATCATTAAACTTTGTATTAACCAACGCGTATTTTACACAGCCCTACGTGCAATGCAAAGTGTAGTGCGACCACGAGAAACGATTTAAAAGTAGGATACACGATAAACATCAGTAAGACAATGCCCACTCGGTTAGCTATACGGTTATATGACACCGGCCCTTAATACGTTACATAATGAAAGGATAACATACTTTTATCTCCATTGCAGTACCGTAATATATACCTATTAAAATCCTTCGAGTTACCGGTACCGGATTTATTATCGGTAAAAAATATGACGTCAATAAAATATTTTTCAAACAGTACTCAGTTTAAGGTTATTATTTTTTCATTATAATAAATAACATGTGCTCCATGTGTTTTACTGTGATTACAATTAATCACTTTTAAATATTATACTTCGAATATTATTACCAATGTTTAATCATAATGATTATTTATGAAGTATTTATATTTATCAAAAACTATTTCATTGAAATATCTGTCAAATATCCTTCCATCTAATCTAATCCCAATTTTCATTTATACAGAAATAGAAATAAATAATAACCATGAAAACAAATTTCATTCTGAATAATTATTAAAATGCGAAATTCTGTAAATCATGAGCTTAACAATTAGCTGCTTGTAGTCAGTTTAATTTACTAACCTCAGCAATTAACGTAATCTGCCTGTCGTGTGCTTCCGTCACTATATAAAGACGTCGACTTCATACTTTTTATAAAGTCCAGAGATCAGCAGTGTTACCCTGTCACATTCCCACCATGTAACCAACTAAACGCTACACCGTATCACTAACGAGTAACGACGCTGTGATTTACTGTTATTATCGCCGTTTTATGGTAAATTACTCTGTAATTGACTGACTGGGTACCTAGTTATCATATTATGATAAAGATACGAACATTGTGCGTATGGGTTGTTTTTAATAGATTGTGGTTGCCAGCTCACTTTTATTTGAAGCGACTATCTTAGTCCTCGGGAATCGCAACGCATTTGTGAGCTCAGATAGAACCCTTGTTCAATATAAAGTTGCTTACGAATATCCATACGCGGTTGTGATCACTGATCATCAGGTGGACTGTATGCTTGGTTGCTACTTCCTTTTACAAAAAAATCTTAACCGGTTCTTAAGGAATATATATGTAAGTTTACAAATAAATAAATTTCTTAAAGTTAGGTATTTTAAAAGTGGGTAAATCATTGCCTCTAATCAATTAAAATTTGAATCAAATATCCTTCTTTTGAAAATGTTTGACAAACAACTAAATTCATTTCAATGTAATCTCCATTTAAATTATTTCATATAGCAGAAATTGGATTTTGCTTATATACTTTATAACTCCATCTTTAATCTAATATGCCTTATACTCGCAAATTGGGCACTCTAAAATCTGTTATCCTTGCATTGTAAAATTACTGTGAAGGAGGCAATTGATTGCTTATTATCGTCCAATTTTAGGGCAAAGGTCTCTCCATGGAATGAGGTTAAACTGATTACCTACACCACGTAAATCTATAACCAATACAGGTGAAGATGTGAATTTAAAGCTTTTTGAAGAGTTACGGGTAACGGTTTTTATTATCGATTAAAAGTTTGCATTTTTTATTTTTTTATTTTTCAATATATGTACCCTAATACTAACGATTTAATATTCATAATTCTTCTATTATCTTTTTTGGATTCTTGTCAAATTGTTTACCGATTATAGGATTCTATGACAATCTTTTCTGTTACGTATTAAAATAATTCTTCAACTATCTTTTTTGGATTCTTGTCAAATTGTTTACCGATTATACGATTATTTGACAATAATAATTTATGTTACGTGTTAAAAAAGTCGCAATAAATACTGACGAATATTTACATTACACCATCATGGGGATAATGATGGAAGACGTAAAACCAAAAAGAAGATATCGGTAAATACAAAACCGCATGTCAAATCCGAAGCATCGCCGTAAAACATAATAAACACAGATCCCAGTTGCACGGCTGTTCTCCACAGATTAATAATGGCGGAGGCTTAATACGGGATTAGGAGCAGTTGCTCGAGTGCGGGGATCTTAGCAAGGGTTCCAGTGAGAGTAGGGTATTTACGTATTTACGCTTCAAGTGTAAATACGTAAATATCGGTGGCGATAATAAATTTAATTTGTTTCGATGCGGTTGCCAGCTCTCTTTTATATGAAGCGACCAGGTTAATCCGTGGAAGTAACAATTGGCTTCAGTTTAACCCCTGCTCTATGTAAAGTTATATATCTTTGGACAGTTAAGAGCACTAACCATCAGGTAAACTGAATACTCGTTTGCAACTTGAAACTTAAACCGTAAAAAGTACTATCTTATTTCAGCGTAGCTTCGAAATTAAAATCTATATACGAAAAAAGTTAATTTTTCATATTTAAGTTTCACTTTCACATTTTTTCTTATGTCAAAATTTGTTACTTAGTTCAATCCTACACAATCGGTACTTATTACTCTCGGAACCAAATTTGTATAACGTAACATTGTAAGTTGTACCAGTTTATCCCATAAATACGTAACGAATGGTGTTCCTAGCTAAGACTAGAGCTCACAGCTCCATTGTTCACCTTAATTGTTATTGCACTGAATTAATTTAGCGAAGGTAGGTTTAATCGCGTCAGCCTTTGTCTGTCATGTCTTTGTATCATCGGGTGTACACTGTTGACAGGATTCAATATTATATCATTATATACAAATAACCGAATAGACATAGTTGTGTCATATTTAATGGGTTTCCTATTTCTGCCTAATATCTAGGGTTACCAACATTTTTCAATAAAATATAGTACACATATAATACATATCGTGTTTTATGGACGTACCATAATATGCAGACAAAAATATAATTATTTAATACATCAATACTCTTTATATTCATTATATTTTTTAAAGTGACATGCTTATAATATTAATTTAGACACGCGTTTATAAAATTTGGACCTGGAACTGTTGGATTTATTTGTTAGATTTCAGTGTCGAAAATATTGTGATTTGCGTTATTTGTTCAATAATATACAGTACGCGTACCCGAAATATAGTACCATCTATACTTCTATACTTATATTATAAAGCAGTAGAGTTTGTTTGGTTGAACGCGCTAATCTCAGGAACTACTGGTTCGAATCGAAAAATTGATTTTGTGTTGAATAGCAAATTTAACGTGGAACGCTTTAGGCTATATAACATCACGCTATGTTTGTTTCTTCTTTAATAGATTGTTCTCTAATAAACGCGGATGAAACTGCGTGGCACAGCTGGTATTATATATTTTAGTACGGTTGGCAACCCTACCAATATCAGTAGTATGCATGTCTGTGCTCTGGTCATGTAGTCCAACTGATGGTAAGCGGCCACTGCTGTTCATGGACATTTGTAAGCAACTTCATGTAGTACAGCAATCTATCTGAAGACTATCACAGATGTTTTTCTACTCCCGAGGACTGAAATAGTCGCCTCAAATACAAGTGAGCCGGTAACCACATCCTCCCACCGAAACGCAAGAACTGCTTCACGCTAGAAATAGGTCACCGCCACACCTATTTCTAGCGTGAAGCAGTTCTTCACCAACCCGATCGAACTACATTGGTTCTACCGCCTATCAATATAGGAAAAAACTACATATGTACCAACCCTAGACATAGGATTATGTTATGTCCTAACATGATGACATTCTCCTAAGCGCTGTATGTTTACGATATAAAATAGCTACATAAATCTTATTTATCCAGTATATACTATTACATAATATCCATATGCAACGGACTATGTCATTAGAGATTATGATTAGAGTCACTTGCTCGTGTGTTTTATACATTAACGTTGGCATCGGATTATTATAACAGTTATGTAATTTACACTGAGTACGTAGAATGGACAGGCTAAAACATCGTGTAACCATAGAGGATATACCAAATAGACTCCTTACTGAAATACAGTATTTCAGTAAGGCAGTAAGTAAGTTTCTATGTATTTGGTAAATCCAATGTTAATCTTATCTTAATAATATTATAAAGGTGAAAGTTTGTGAGATCTTTGTTTATTATCTATTCACCCAAAAACGACTGGTCAGATTACGTTGAAATTTAGCACGCAGATATTATATGATGTTCGTTACAGTGGTAGGCGTGACTGGAGCGGACGGAACTGCGGAAATAAACTAGTGTGTAAATTACACTAAGGAACCGTTTCCGTAACGCCCAAGCGTAACTGTTTCGGTTAAAAAAATTGCAACGTCAAAAATTGGTTACCTCTCATTTACATCTAACAAAGATTCACTTATTTTTTTTAAACGAATAACTTTGTAAATCCATTATTATATGCGCCCGATTTCACGTTAAAGCGTACAGCTTATTCCGAATTCCATCAACATCGTAACAACCCATTACGTACATTTTTTCTTAAGATCAATTAGTTGATGTTATATCAGAAAGTACGTCTTGCATTCGGAGTCTATACTTTTCTCTTACATGAATACTATTGATTTGTCTTTGAGCGGTATGTGTGAGCTGACTGATGAACTCATTGAATAAGTATATATCTCTTTTGAGTCATTCATGAGACAGAAACCATACGTTTTTAAATCAGAGGGAATTGGAGCGTGTGTTCTATTTTCGAAGAGTCTCGAAGCGTAGTGAAGTGTGCGTGCGAAGCCTAGCGCTACTCAGCTACTTTGAGCTGACCCAATATCTACTTTTAGGGTTCTATCTGGTACAATCATTTTATAAAAAAACTAAGAAATTTCGAAGTCATGTTGACACTGTTAAATTAAATATTATGTTGTTCTATATAATGTGATACATTAGCGTTATATATCACGAGTATCTATAGGCGATATTAGTTACTTTGTAGCAGAACTACCGCAAGGTTTATAAAAAAAGACAACGCGCAACTTTACATAATAAAGATAATTAATTTAAACTGTGAGTCATAATGCACACCTTATCGTCCTGTAGTGGTATCTAGTCCTCGTTGACGGTTTCTTCATTGATTAAGATATTTAGTTTAGAATATAAATTTTACAAAATAAGTAGATTATCTAATTTAAAAATAACGACTTTTTTAAAACAACTGCTTCGGCTCTGGGAAGTGATTTTTTCGAAATAGATAAAGATTGCTTTCCGGCGTCGCTACATATCTATCATACTTACTTAAAACAGTAACATTGATTCAAGCTGAGACATATTGTGAGTATATTTTTTTTTATATCGTGCTACCTTATTCACGCCGCTCCACCCGCGTCTGTCAGCATCACCGCGGTAATGAGTATACTATGCGTTAATTCAGTGCATATTCTATGTATTATTGCAGCGAAATCCGATCAGAAGTTGCGCGAAAGAGTAAAAACACACGACATCCTCAAACTTTCGCATTTATAATATTAGTATAGTAAGATTTAGTCCTCTCTGACCAAATCAATATAACCCTTTCGCTACGTCAGACACGTCGTACGTGACCGCGGTCGTATCGACCCGTCGCAAACAGATTAGCATTGTACGAGCCATGTTACGATTTGATAAAAGTGTGCGATAAAATCGGCTGATAAAAAATAATTGAATATTTTTTTGACGTTCGTTTTGGCGATAAAATCAGTGACAACAAAAGTTGAATAGTTGTCTGTACTTTACGCCTTTCTAATTTTTTTAGTGATCTAAAATTTTTAAACGTTAATAAATATAATAATATGTACCTAACTATGAAAAAAATAATATGACAACAATTACAGCACAATATCTCTCATACAACAACAATTACAGCACAATATCTCTCACACAACAGCAAAACATTCGAGCGACAAACAAACAACAAGAACTCAGCAAAGCAAATAATCTATTGTGTCAACATTGATGTCTAAAACAACGCACAAAATCAAATAAAACAAGAATATGAGACAATGATATGATCTATGACGGGCCCGATTGAATCAGGGAAGAAGTGAGACCACAATGCTAATGTACTATGGTCAAATTATAAGAAATTGTCAACAGCACCAAATAAACAATGAAGACTATCAAATCCCTACTACCCCTGATGTCCAACTATCCGTGCAAAAGTTAAAACGAGATATTTGTATAACAAAATCTAGACCCATCCCACTATATGACAATGTTCCCGACCGCTCAGCCTAAAATGTTAAAAATTAAACTTTTGATGTTTTTCACTTTAAAACTCTCATGTAAGATAAAGGCGTTTACACGTTACGTAAACAAAATCCAACAAGCAAGTAATCCTGTCAACACGATTGCCGTATCAACACAACGCACACAATCAAATAAAATAACGATACGAGACAAAGATACGATCTATGACGAGCGCAATTGAATCAGGGGAGAAGTGAGACTGCGGCACTATGGTATCGTGACGTCATACAAAAGCAATTTCACTAAGAGACGGGAGCAACTGTCACCCGGCAGTGAATACAGAATGCTGACAAGCACACCCTTCGATATTAGACGTATTACTTCCACTACGCAACTAAGTAACTATGAGTGACACGATGTGGCCGACGGTGGATGTTTGGGATATAAAAAAACATTTATCAAAATATTTTTGCTCACTACATAACAAAACAAAAGAACTGCACAATATAAAAAGTTAAAAAAATATTTGACAGGAAAGGAAGCTACTCAATCACCTTACTGATGTAGAATAATAAATGATATTACTCTAAAATTATTCGTAGTAGAAATGCAGATACATCAAAGTAAAGCTTGATTTAATAATAACGAATACTTGATTTTTAACCGACTTCAAAAAGGAGGAGGTTCTCAAGTCGTCTGTATTTTTCAATTCCTTTACATCTAATTATTACATTTTAGTAAACGTAATAATTAGGTGTAAAGAGATTAGTTCTAAACTAAATAAATTCCTAACGTCTGCATATAAGAATATAAATGCGGCGTCTATCAATACCACAAAGCTCTCACAAAGCAACACAACCCCTATTTTAGACGTATTGCTTCCATTACACGTAACTACAAGTGGCACGAGGCGAGGGAAATTGTATCGGTCTTGATTCGACAATGTGAAATATTGAGTTATTAGTCCAACGTTCTGTTCGTGAAGTTTTGAAAGTGCATTTTGTTTGCAGTCGTCCGCACCACAATGCAAACGCAAATGTTGGATGATTTACTATGGAATTCTGTTTTCTCGTTTCGCTTACATTTTTGGAACAACAGTCTGTGTTACTTTTAAAGGTCCTAATGCTAGAACACGTACTTGTTACATAAATGTAATCACACCGTGTTGTAAATGAGACACTTGCATTATGGGGAGTGATTTGGACAAAAATAACTCCAACAAAAGAATGCAATAGATGTGTCATGAAACAGTTTAAAACATATTGTAATCTTTTTCGTACCTTAGATTAAGAAATAATATAAGATGTTCAAATAAAACATAATAACAGTATACGAATACCCACATTAACATTCTCTTTTACACATCTTGTTTTCAAAAACGTGAAAACAAAACAAAACAAACATAAACACAGTAACTTGTATGCCCTAGAAGGGAGCAACAAGGGAACTAGAGCAGCCGGGAACACGAGGCCCGCCATTGTCGGTCCTGAGCCCAGTGTGACGGAAAATTAAAAAGGCAATTTTCTAAATGAGACCACTCGCAATATAGGGTTAACGCGATGCGTGATAAGCCTTGATACACGTGGTGAAAATAAAAGTGCAAGTATATATATATAGAGACATTTTTTTTGGCATCAGCTCCCTATTTTGAAACATGTAGGGGAGGATAATTGGATCGTACAATTAGTGTATTTAGTCCTTCGTCATCTAAGAAGATTACTCCTAGTAAGAAATGTGTATCATTTGTACGTATGAGGAAACATGTTAATTGGTTCTATTAAAGTACCAAAATTATGAAAGAACACATATCATACATCAAATGATGATTAAGAAGATAAAAATATTTAAATTAGGTAGATACAAAAGTATCTAATTGTTGTTATCATAACCTTTTATTGCGAATCTAATCTAGTCTGTATTTTGCAAATCGTTGCAGTATTACTAGTTTCTATGAGTACGTTTTAAAATAATAAAAAACGATATTTACCACCAAATACGTTAAAACAGGGAATCATATTGTTTTATTGAAATCTTGCAAAAGTGCTAATTCAAAATCGTATTGCGATATTGAGCGTATATACATGGATATAATGTGAATTTTCAACCTACACCATGTAATTTGAATGACATTAACAAGTGTATATAATAAACAATTTGCAAGCATAAACATAAATTGAATAGGGCAATGTTGCGAAAACCAAAATAGCTTTGACATCATATCATGCGGAAAGAGATGTAAACAACGTTGTTTTGGTGAGACAACTATATTATCCGTAACTACTTATGCAAAATGATTTCATTGCTTGATAGATATATCCTTTCTGTATCTTCCCTATCGGATTATAAATATGTATTATATTCCAGCGAATGATTTATACTGCTTTTATTATTGTGTAGCTACAGAAGCCTTCTATAGCATGATGGATATTTCTTTATTCTAACCTTAGAATTTAATGACGGGGCCTTATCTAGTCAGTTATTATTACATCGTTATGTCTGACCAAAATTAATTTTCCCTCTTAACAAATGATGAAACTTATGCTAATACACCTATTAATTACCTTGTTCCTTGGTTATATAAACAATTATTTGATTTACATAAAGAAAGCGTGTAATTCAGTTAAGCTCTGTGGTTAATCACAGATTTAAACTAAGCTTCCCGCGGTCATTTGTACCCGTCGTACCAATAATTACCTCGGAACGAAGTAAGCGCAATGAACGGTTAACTGCTTCTTAAATAAAAAGAATAATGAGTAGTGTAACCGGATTTCTAAAGGTTAAGAGTTATGTTTACGCATTCGTTAAGTTTTTAGACACGGTTAATTGGTCGTGTTAATAATGGCGTTGCCCTAGTAGTTATGAGCGACGCCTACATTTCTGTTATATTAAAAGAAGCTGTTAAAACGACAGGTCACGAAGACTCACATAGTAGGAGATTCTTCCAGCTCCCACCGAGGGCGCGAAGGCAGCGATGCAGCCGTGGCGTGGGGTTTGCAGGCGGTGCTCGTGGCAGAGGCATTCGTACATCCCCTTCAGATGAACTCCGACCGAGTATTGAAGAACCTCTATCCCTAGACAAGGATCTACGCCGTCCAAATGGCGCTCCTCTGACAGTAGCGAAGTTTTCCTCACAATTGACGTTAAAAGTCTCCATTTGAATGCCTTCCGGCTCTTCCCGCCTGCTTCGTACTGAAAACGTTCGTCTGAAACCACTAGCTAAGTGGTCGATTGTCTTTCGTTTTGGTTTCGGAATTTCCTCAGAACTTATCACAGTTATGTCGTCCATGTCCTGAGGTTCATAAGTTCTGTGGATTCTTTGCTGTTCCAAGCCACTTAAATCTTCGACTCCACCATGTCGATAACGTAGAGGCCTTCCACGATCTATTATACCAAGCTCGTCATAGCTTCTGTATGTGGAGGTCCTTCTAGGTGCGGGCGGTCGCCCAGCTCTGTCTATCGTCATTTTAGGCAGATGTATCCAATGTTAAATGTGACCTGATGAAGATAACATATGATTTAGACATTTGTCCATATGTCATTTGCTTTTTTATATATCCTTCAGATTGTCTTGGCTTGCATTTTTGGATCCCTTTTAGATTTAAGTCTTTGTTAAATAGGATTCTATAATAGTTCTGAAATATAGTTTTATTATCGTTTGGACCTTTAAAAATATTCGTACTATTTCAACAGTTTCTCTGCTGGCAAGTTCATGGCTAAACATTTTTTAAATATTCTTTGCAAATTTCTTACAAGGTAAAGTTAAGTAAAACCTTCAAGGCCATACATTTTCTGCATTTATTTATTGCTAGTTTTTTACGAATTCGCTAACAATTTTGATTCGGTTGTTTAAATTACCGAAATACTATCTACATTACATCTAGTGTGATTACCGTTACTTAGTGTTACAGTTGCGTGTAGGTAGACCGTTTGACATAACAATATCGTGACTGGCCCAGCTCTGGAGTAACATCGTAATAAAATTTGTACACCGAACTAAACGGTGCTGTAAAGGTCGATGTAATTCAACCTATCAATCGTATCGATGTACTCACGAAGTCTTGCCTAATAGATGATTTAATGGGTCCACTGATTGAAGGAATTTAACTAGATGGTAAATAATACTGTGTGCGATAATACCGTAGATATACAAATGCCAACGTCTTTGATACAATGATAGCTTGAGGAAATCGTTAAATTCAACTACTTTATTATTACAAACTAGCTGAAGTATCCGTGCTTTGCTACGTGGAAAAAAAAAGTTTAAATCGCTTACCGTTGGAGGTACATGAAAAGTGATAAGGATCTTCCGGATAGAAAATTCAATGGCAACCTAGCATATGCCTTCAAAATATGCTATTTTTAGCGTTCTCTTTTTATTTAAATGTAAATACAAAAGGTGAAACCAAAAGGTGTAATGACGTCATTAAAATAGTCGCCATCTTTAAATAGCAAAAAATATTGAAATCAAAAGTATCCTATAAACTGACCAGTCAACCAGCTACGTCTATGCAAAAGTTTCATGTGAATGGGACCAGTGGTTCTTGTGTGATTGAGAAACACACAAATACTCAGACATACACCATCTCAGTTTTATATATTAATATAGAATATAGATATAAATGACTGATGCAAATATTATATTTGTATTAAAATGGATACGTCTAGTGAATTTTCAAGTAATCCATGTTTGCGTTTATGATATGTATTCGTAATGCTCATTGTATTCGTATTTCACTGTCGATGGCTAGTAAAACAGTCATAAACTATTCAAGTGTCTTCAGTAAAGCGTCTTCGAGAGCGTTATAGTTTAAAGCTAAATTTCCACAAGTGCTTGCAGTACTTACTTTGTTCGGTGAGTAAAACACTTGTGCTACTATTTTAAGTGGCTAATCGTCAGAATCAATTACTTACAATCGGTTTGCTTGTGGATGCTCTACTTACTTCCTTTCAGATAATTATTTAATGCTCTAATCTATCAATAAGGATAGCTAATTTATATACTTATGACAAGTTGTTACTATTTCCTATATCCCGTAAGTTTTGTATTATTTCAATGTTTACCAATTTATTTCATTTAACTAGAAGGAGCTTCTTACTTATATTTCATTTTATCTTTATAAAAAGCTTATTTGTAAGAAGTATTTTGGTTAATTTCATCGCAGTTATTTAAAATTCTGCCTTGTTGTGTCTTACTTTCAAATGCATTCCAGATGTCTTATTATTAAGTTTTCTGTCAGTAATTTATAAATCTACGTAAAATTGCCTATTGTACTACACCAATTATCATTGCCTTACGAATTTTACAGTTCATTCACTGTATTAACAAGGGCCATTGTGACGAGCGAAAATTGCCCACAAAGGAGAAAATTAGTAGGTGCACTAAGTGGACGATTTAAAGTCCAACAATTATCGAATTAGGATTTCCTCCTTACGTCTCCGGTTGAAAGATGACTGCGTTCTTTTGTTCTGGAGACTGTTGAAAATCGTGGTAATTTTAAACGCTTCAAGGAAAACGTACCATTTGTTTTTGATATTCATAACAATTAGCAATACAATGGACTATGCCCTAGACTTTTTTCCAGGAATAGAGAAATAAGTATATCCAGCACAAAAAATGGTAGCTGCCAAAACAATTAACTAAATAATTTCAAGGGTAAGATATAAAAAATCTGAAAGATATAATATAATCCCATATTACGTACAGGGCATGTGGTCAATAAATGAGAACAGAGTTCAAAACTATTTACATTTTGGAGGCAGACATTGAAATAGTTTCAAACGAACAATATATTCCGACTGAAACAGCAAGGACCACAAAGGAGCAGAGAACTCTTTCATACTGGCGTTTCTTAATCGATCGTATTCAATTAATATAACCACCATCAAATAATGTACATTTTTTTTATAAATATGAAGTAGCAAACGAGCAAGCAACCCACATGATGGTAAGTGGTTACTGCCGCCCATGGACATTTGTAATCAACTTCATATAGAACAGGGGTTCTATATGA
>DWNE01002650.1:0-18292 GCA_018249875.1 Cecropterus toxeus | reverse complement strand
AAGAACTGCTTCACGCTAGAAATAGGTGTGGCGGTGGTACTTCCCCGGTCGAACTACATTGGTTCTACCACCTGGTGCAAATACAAAAAAAAAACAATAACGAATATATATTTTTTTTATTTTTAAGGAAAACCTACGATTAATAAATTACTAACATACGTACAGCTGTATGTATAATTCTACAAGTATCTAAAATAAAGTTGCTTTCCTCCTACCTTTACAAAATTTATTGGTGGATAAAATAAGCAAAATGGCATGTCGTAAATATTTTTCATGTGACATTTATACACGCCAATACCAACGGTGAACACGGAACTCTATCCGAGACCACTCTCACTTGGCCGGTTTGTCCGGCTGAAACGTATTATTTGATGTAAGCTGTTTCACGTTTCCAAGCAATTGCGTGTAACTAACTTAGGCAATAAAACAATTTATCGTGTACGATATATAAAGTTTAGCAATTTTCAAACAACGTCGTTGAAACGTTTACTTTGTTCAGATAAACTTGAAAAGAAAATTATGAACAATATAAATTCCGCACCCTTGCCTGGAAGCTGATGACGGGTATGTTTCCCGGGACAAACGGCCCGAATACATAAATTCTACTTCGTGAAAACTCAATAAAACTGCCTTTAAAATATTTATGGCTAATATATGTCTGTCATAAACAGTAAAGGACACGCAGATATTCATCGAACTCAGTGTTCAATCACGTTTAAGATTCCCGTTGTCTATGGATTGCATCATCAGTTAGGTTTAATGCTCAACTGCTAATTTCTAACCTACATAAAAACGCGATCAGCCTAAACAGTATCAAGACTCATGCAAACATCTTTACATAAAGAGCACAGCAAGAGGAGTAATTTCGACCCGCATGGCATGTCGGTCTGACGCGCAGTTCCGGATTCGATCCCCGACCAGACAAACATCTGAATGATTAGTTCAGATTCTGAACTGGGTCTGGGTGTTTGTATCCGTCTTTGTGTATGTGTATGTCATGGTACCCACGACACAGGAGAATATCCTGTTGTGGGGCTTTGAGTGTAGGAAGTGTTTAGGAGTTTAATTCTTCGACATAATTAATTTAGCTTCAGTATGCCTATTACATTTGACTCCATTACATTTAAGTGCATCATATACCCTTTTCATTTCATCCGATGGAATACTGACATAAAGCATCATAACTTTTTAAACTTTGTACCGTTACGCGTGTTTCATAGTAATAATAGGTAATAGTTTATTTCAGACATTGAGGTCCATAGATTTGGTGAGTATTAAAATTCTCTTACAAAGTATGTTAGTAAATAAGTTATAAAAAGGACAGCACAAGGGTTATTATTAAAACAAGTGAGCCTAAGTTAGTATAAAAATTAAAAATAAAAACAAAACCCATGAAACCTTTGTTGTGTCATTAGTAATACAAAACACTGAGAGATACTCATCGCGAAGCGAATAAATACACGTAACGTTATGCTACAAGGGATGTGGTAGCTTTGTTTTTTATAATTACATATGATTTAATACTTTTACAAGATGGACCCGCTATGCTGATATGCATTTCCTCGTATATGATGTTTGAAGGGACGTCTATGTATAACTAGAGACAGAGACAAGCACTGCGGCGGACAGCAAAATATGAACTCATTTCCTCATGTTTTTAAATATAAAAGAGCGGAATAACTTTATTAGATTTGTTAAACAATAAAGAAAAACTTCTATACTTATTTTTTTTTTCATTTTTAACTGTATTTCCGAGTACTTAGAAATAAATTAGAGAAAATTGGGCTTTAGAGAGCATTCAAAGTTACCTCAGGTCCACCTTACCAACCTCCACCAAGAACTTATTTTCTTTTTTAATTGGAAATATGGTGGTGTTAGTGATTATAAAGCAGGTTCCCAATTTCACAAGTATGTGTCAACTGTGTGTGTTATATTATTGAATGAATGTACTATTTTTACCTATGTTTGTCCACGCGTTTCTCCGAATCTATTGATCTGGTTCCAACCGTTTTTATGGCTTTCTTTTACTAAAACTTAACAAATAATATAAGGTATATTATTCTTTATAATTTATTCAGTCGTTTTCATGGACAAAATTATTACAGAGAAGCGCGCATTTTTAAAACAAAATTACAACATAAATAATAGCGTAGTACATAAAGTTAAAATCATCGCTTACGTCCTGATTCAGCAAAAATGTCCATATGTTAAGCGCCAACTAATTAATATAAATTTTGTACTAAACCAGCATTGTATTTAAATTATTTTTCAGTTTTTATTTATGACGTAAAAGATGAGTGTATTATAACATTTTTAAAGAAAATATTATTTAATGAAATAATGCATAATAACTTAAAGCGAAAGCCAATACATATAAAGACGAAATAATTATTTTGAGTACTAACATCAACACCAAAGGACATTTCATTCAGAAGTTTCATTTTAAGACCACCGCTCAAAAGGATGTTTCGATATTCCGTACGTATGGCGATAAAATGTTTGTAATATACGAGCAGTCAATGCTTATTAATCCATAATACCTTGATTAAGTAGTTATATTTTTGATCAATATTTCCCCTAATAATAACGTTTTGTATCTGAAACAGGAGATAAGATCGCGGAATTTATAAGATTAAAGCCTGATTTGGTGTTATTAATGTTGTCGACACTGAAATGAAATTAAAGAAACGCGATTATCTAGGAGCTCCAACTCCAGTTAACACAATTAATTGACGCTTTTCTGGTCGAGCAACGAAATTCTTTAAGAATACTATCAATTTTCATAAGATTTACTGAAAGTAAATGCCTGTGTTGCCGATCACATATGAACATTCATTTGAGCTGCACAAAGGGAACGATTAGGCAGTTTAATAAAACGTTTGTATTCTATTTTCCGAAGAGAAAGAAAAAAGACAAAAGTAGCCTGTTTAAAATATTTGCGCAGCAAGTGCAAAGACAAGTGGACTAATCACTATTTATGTGTATGTATGAGCCTTTACGTGGCCTCACAAAAAGCACTTAGGCGTTAAGAGTAATATATTCCAATTTTTGTATTTATAACATGGTCTTTTTTACATGAAAGAAACATAAATGTCCACTTATTTCAAATGAAGACTTAATTACTATTTAAGTGTTTGGTCCTAGATTTTCACCCAATTGCACCAGAAGTAATAATGTTTAGTGCGAGTCCGCGCCTAATTGTGTAGCAAATCAAAACATTGGCATAACTGTTTTATACTCGTATTGTGCGTATAATAACATATTATAGACGGTGAGAACTAGAAATAAGCTGTTTAACTGCACATCTAAGCTATCCAAACAGTGGCCCGCCAGCTATCTCGCGCGAACGAGCAAACACGCGCTATCGGCCACTGCCGCCGCCGCAGAGCTCGGCAAATACCAGATATGCCCGTGCATAATGTTATATTATTTAAATAATCTTGTTTGTATAAAGGGTCTAGTATAAATTGGACTGCCGGTTTTGCTGATACTACGTTATTAATGATGTTTAAAACTTTTCGCAAACGACATAGACTCTGATGTTGTAAGATCTGTTTCGCAAATATTTTGAGACCGTTTAAAATTTTGGTTACATCGCGATATTAGATCACTGCAAGATTCATTGTGGATTACTTGGGTTTATATTAGCCACGCAGAACGTATCACTTTAATGACTAAAAATATATAAACACCGTATGAAGTATTACTTTATAAGTAGGTATAAATTCAGCCTCAGTAACATTAAATGTACTAGCCGTTTTCGGCTCTTCGCTACTTTCACTTACGGCAAATTATGGTTTTAATCTGTACAGCATGTCATCCTGGGTAATGATTACCTACATAACTTCAAACTGATACCGTAATTTTAAACCTCGTTATTGCCTTTTCCTTTATTTTATAAGAACTGTTACATTATACAATATAATATTATAAAAATATCAAGCGTTTGTACTTTGTTATAAGTTAGTTAATTTTATTTCTTTAGCCCTGCTATATTTAACTGCCCTGAAGTATGGTTATAAAAAATATCCACGAATAAGTAAGAGATATTTTCAAATATTTTGTTTAAGAGAAAAGCGTTCAAATTTGAAATATGTGTTTGACCACGTGTGAATCGGACTCGGTCACCGAGCCATTCGTACCTCCACACAACGTACCTTTTAAATTTTCTTGTAGTATGTGGTAAAGTTCTGACAATATTACATTATTTGGATCTCCCTTGTAGGGTAATCAAGTTATCTATCACTATATTCATTTATTTGTTTTAATGGTTCACAGACTAGACTTCATCAAGCAAAGAAAAAGTATAATAAGCCTGATAAGATCTAAAACAAAATAAACGCCTATGAATGTGCACTGAATACGAGTTCCAGGTAGGACTACATTATTTTAAAAGAGTAGCCAGCTGAATGTAAACAGTAATAGTTATTTCATTCTCGAAACTTCGAGATAAGTTCTTTGTTAAGAAAATAAATGAAATACTCATAATACAGGCTCACTTATATGCATGTGAGGCGACCATCTTAGTCCTCGGGAGTAGCAACGCATCTATGATCGACTTCAGATAGAACCTCTGTTCTATATAAAGTTGCTTATACATGTCCATGGGCGACAGCAACCACTTATCATCAGGTAAACTGCATGCTCGTTTGCTAATTCATTCTTATAACAAAATAGCAGATTAGAAATTCCTTTTTCTGATAATTTTCATAGATTTCACTTTAGATGTGTATTTTTAAAATAGATATAGATATATTAGTGTATTCTAATTCAGTAATTGTAACTGTTAGTTGTGATACTTTTCAGTTTACACTATGTGTACGTTAAATTTGGTGTATTAGTTATTACGTCTCAGTTTATTTTTAAAAACCGTGATAAAAATATATTGATAGTACAAAGACTTGCTTTTTTTATCGTGTAAAGATGAGAAAGGATGATAAACAGTGCCGGCAAAGGGATTAAAATAGGTTTACGTAACTCTAAAAATATTCAACTCTAGGTATTCTAATTCAATTCAAAGTAATTTGAAAAACGCCAAAGCGGGCGAGAAGAGAAATTTCTTTAGATTAGCAATAATTGACCGAAACAAATTGAATAAACAGTTGCTGCGAAGGTTCCTTGGTTCAAAGAGACTTTGTCGATCACAACGGATTATATTTTTTATTTTTACTCTCAAAAGTTATGATGCTACAAATATGTTTTTAAATACGTCCATCAAAATGTTAACTATCTAAGACATTCCGGGTTTAAAATGACTATACTAACACTATAAAAGGATTTTGGAGAAAAGTGTGATCTTTGTTACTCCGGAGGCATCACCGCCACCGTCCAACAGTATTGCACGCGTAGTGTTTGACTTTGCTTTATTCTTCGCTGTAGACTTCGCTTTGTCCGTGACAGGTGTTTTCCACTATATAGTGTGAAATAATGGAAATCGATATCAGGTATGTCATTGACTTGATATCATTTTTGACAATTTATTTATTGTAATTTTTTAATCTATTAAAAAGTAACAATCAGAAACATACATTATTATGTTTCTGATTGTTTTTTTTTTATATTTTCAAATTATAGCTTGATAATTAATATTATATTTAAAATAATGGTAAAACATTTTATTACCTTTGAATTGAAATAATTACATTTTGTATGATAAGTTGATTTCTTTTTTTACTTATCCTCCTTAATTGGTTTCACAAATATAATTTAGGGCGCTGGAGTGATAAGTGTAGGTCAGCCAGATAGGCATATTTGATTGTTTATAGAGCTAACTAAGTCAAATTTACTTTTTTTTTCATTTCCGAGCGTTATGAGATGTGCTCTTTTGATGTGAGATTTTTCAAACTATTTTTCTCTCCTCTATAACAGCAGTATTAAGCGCTGTTTAGTTCTGGCTTAGCTTTAGGTATGAGAGAAAAAAATATCTGAGACGTACCAAGTTAGTCTTTAGAGGTAGCAACTAAGACTAGGGAATTCATATCTGGAACTAATTAAATATGTCCATGGGCGGCGGTGGCCACTTGCCAACGAATGTAAGCGCCTAACAACAGTATTAGTTCACAGGTAACGTGTCTTTCTCAAAACTGATAATATCAGTAGCAATTGTAAATGATGTTCAAAGTATTTTTATGGACGCTGTCTAAAATAAACTTATAATATTGCTTTAAACAAAAAAAAATGTATGTAGTTTTTTACGTTTTACAGCTGGACGTGATGCCGGACCGCCGTCATCAGATTAACACTTCGATCTGACGTGATCGGCCGGAATGGAAAATGTCTGGGCAATGTACGTATTATCTTCTTATTATCGCGAGTTTTGGTCGTAGATGAGTTACGTTAATAATAGTCAATAGGTAAAGGTGAATTTACGAATATAGTTTTAAGTCAACACTGTTCATTTTGCAGAATCCAATTATTAATCAAAATAGCAGTTTATTCCAAAGTTACATTTAAGTAGATACTGAAGGAAATACTAAATATTGTCAAGAACAGACGAATAATATTTAAGATATTTTAATTTTTGTATGATATGTAATGTATACAACATTGTTGCTACCTAGAAATACCTAATGGAAACTACTCCAGAATTTTTCCCCTAAAAAATAAGACAACAAACATCCAATACACGAATAATAGAATGATCACTTTACAAACGCAATTAACTTTATATCTTTTAAAACCATCATACTAGAAAGTATATTCAAAGACAAATACTTAGACACACCCCGATCAAATTTCTCAATTTATCGTTTAACCTAACGCCTCGACTAGTGATAAGCATAACTAATGGGTTACATGAAACTAGGCATATGGTTCGTATAAGCGAAGATCAAATAGCACAGCAATTAGCACGCGATCTGTTGCAACTGTATACCCCCTCCCCTGCCCCCCACAGCCGCGAGACAAAACGCGCCTTGTTCGGTGACGGCACGGGCTCGCGGGCAATTAGACAGCGCACACAGCAACTAGCCTCACAGACCAACTGCGTTATATTAAACCATCGTAGAGCTATTGTAACTTTAGATATAAAAATTATAAACACCTGATTAAAGACTTTTTACACGTTATACATTTGCTTCACTTTGTAAATAACAAAGAATAATAAAATAATCAAATCTCTATATGGTGAGAGTGTTCTGTGCAAAAGATTGGATATATCGGACAGTAGAATCTTCCTCAGCCTTTATTTACCTACTTATATACCCATTGGTCTATTTATGGTTTTTTATTTAGACTGGTCTTTTCAGTACATTAATGCATGATAAAAGCCAGTTTTTTAACTTTTTTGTTTCATTTTCAAGCAAGTAATAGTTTATAAGTATTATGATACACATCGCTTCCAGCGTCAGCATGTGGAAGTCTCCAACCGATACCGAAAACAACTATTATTTACTTTATTGATTGGTTTATTGATTTACTCCGCGTTAAGTAAGTAGTTGATGCTTACACGAGGCATTTTCAACTGTGATTTTAAGACTGCAGTGAGTAATCTGTGTAGTAAACAATGGTAACTTTCTTAAGTATAAACCGTCATAAATTTTTATCTTCCTTTAAATATTAATTTACGTCTTGAAAGATAACTTTAGTAGGTATATAAACACTTCCATACTATCGCTCAAAATCATAAACGCAAAAGTGTATGGTATATTTACTTCCGATACAATATAACTATATCAAAGTATCCCTTGGCGAGCATTTGTAAGCGGTTTACGACTTTACTCGTTTATGAGGCTTCCAGTAAGCTTAGCTTAGTTTCGTACGGTGTAATATAAGCGCCATTTCTTTCGGCAAGCTGGCACGGCGGTGAACACACAGCTTAAGAACCTTCCTCGTTGTAAATAATTATATTACTCGGAATATTGCTTTTCTATCTTTACATAGAAGTTCCCTCTATTGTTTTAGGAATATTATACTTGAATATGTGCCATAAAGAAAAATAGAATTAAATTGCAACATTATATGTATATGGGCTCCAGAATGAATTACATTGCTTTATGTTAAAAATATGTATATGACTAATGGTTATAAAAACCTCAAGGATTATAATACACTGTATGATAGGATGATAGCTTACTAACGTATAAAATTATTTATTTATCAAAACCTATTAAATTACTTTTTTTATAACATTGAAGGAGCAAACGAATATGCAGTCCACCTGACAACTATTTGGCCACTTACCGTCAGGTGTCCACATAGATGGCCTCCTCGTAGGTGGCCACAAAGAGGTCTCCTCGTATGTAAATGAGCCGGTAACCACACCCTTCCGTCGAAACACAGGAACTGCTTCATGGTAAAGTTAGGTGTGAAAGTAACTCCCCGGTCTAACTATACGACAACTCTACCACCTGATATGAATATGGTAATTGCACGAATTCTAACATTGTATGGGTCTGTGAATCGGCACGTGACGTAAGGTTATGAAGGTATAAGTGTTTATATGTTCGACAACTATGATTTAATGTCGTGGATATCGTTGGTTACATGTATATGAAAGCGTTACTTCGTCGGCAAACTTGCCGTAAAAAAACTCGTTCGTAAATTAATGCAATAAAATTCACGTAAAAATAAAAGCTCTCGCACTGCAGCGGCGATAAAGTGCTTTAACGATCGCAAAATTACGCTCCAGCGAGTTAGCTTCCTCAAAGGACGCGTATTGAGATACAGTCATTATTGTCTTGTTGGATATAGCCATAAACAAATCGCCAAGGTTTATTATTTTCACATAATAGAAGCCGGACATGCAGTCAAATCCGTGTTTATTTCAGAACAAGGCCCGTATCGGAATAAAACTTAAACAAATTTCCTAGTTAAGCCGGTGAACTAGGGTAATTTGAACTAAATTTAATCTCATGAAAACTTGTTTACCGTACCCTTAGCTGACCAATGCAACCTACGAGATTATTTAGCTATTTATTAGGTTACATTCTTAAATCTAGATTGTGCTTTTGTTGCCTAAGCCCCTTAGTATGTGTTCAGTACGTTTCCTCACAACAATCATTGACGCTTCACGTTTCCACCTATCCATCGCAATGCACATTACACTTTTACGTCTTTTTTTTAGCAATACCCTGTAATATAGTTTACAATGATGGGCGAAAACATAAACAATCATTTTTTTAAGGAAACGCATATAACAAGTATTAATTAAGGACACAATACACAAGTGTGCAATCTTGCTTTAAGAATGTTATGTCCAACAGGTTATAAAACTTAACAATTTCATAACAGATTGGAAGAAGACTCACATATAAAATGTAACGGTTAAAGGAACAGAAAACAAGCGATACATTTCCAGTTAAATCCTCTCACAATATGCGCGTAAGCTCTTGAATTTTATAGCGCATGTGTACAGTTCCTTGAAAATCCTCCACGAGCGAGCAAGCACCGCAAGGTGAGGCAAATAAAAGAACTCCCGACCTTCCCCACTGGACAGTAACTGCGCCCACTCAGCGCCGATAACAAATACGATTCATGCAGTGGAAACCGCCACGTCACGCCAGCACTCCACCTCGAGTACTGTGCTAACGAAAGCGATATAACCGTGTTTCAAAAGTGGAACGCTCCGCTCACAGTTCACCGCGGAAGTACGCTTAATTCGAAAGTATTGTTTTGACATTGTTGACAAGGCTACCAAATAGACTCCAATACAAAACTTAAACTGGCGTTACGACATACACACATAAAAGCGTGTTATCAAATGAAGCCGTTAGATGTCAATCAAATAACCCATTTTAATTATTAATCACCGTTAATACGATATATTTGTGAACAAGAGAATTCCTTAGTCACAAAAATGATTTGCAATAAATCCAATTCTAAAATATAAAATCATCATACGATGAAAATTTCTAAATAAAATATCAAATTGTATTTAGTTCTTTTTATCGTAGGTATATCGCTCATAAGAATTGCACTTCATAATTAGCTTAAGGTCATTTAAATAAATTCCCATACAATACTAGCAAAGGGCAACGTTTACTTTATACTGACAGCCGGTATCGGAGACAAATTCGCTTTCTGACATATTCGTTGACAAAAAAATATTGAACGTAATAGTCACTGATATACGTTTCAATATGAAACAGAGTTATAAAAAAATAAAGTTTTCATAAGTAACTAATTATTAATTATCGAGCTTTTATCGTAGACCTTTAGGCGGGCGGTAGTCTCAACTTGGCCGGGAGGTAGAGAGAACAGCCGCACAAGGCCGCATACGGCGACAGTTGCGGGCTTGGAGGGCCACATAACCATTTAGACAACACTATGAGCACATCAAGTGCTGTAATATTTTTCCTGTTTGTCTTATAATAAAATATACATTGCAATAAATACTATCTCTATGTTTTGTTTCTTACCCGAAGTAGTGAATAGAGTACTTCGATACTAATTATATTTTGAAAATGTATTTAACAGCAGTAGTTAAATCTTGTCTATGAAAATGTTTACAAGAATGTTTCCAAAAATTATTAAAATTCTTAGAAATTAATGTATGTTTATCGAATTTAATACATTTAAGTGTTCTAGTTGAAAGTATGAAGGTTTGATCAACAAACATTTCGTTCCTGCAAGAAATTTATTCAGAACATCGAGTGTAGAAGTAGAATACGACCTTTTAACGATTTAATATGTATACATTAAACGGAACAGAATGGGACCGACTACAGCGGAAAAATATATGTATTTTAACATTTTTCTGTAAACTCCCTGAGGACTTTATCTCACAGAAGTCAGTTACGCAAACAAAAGTATACAAATAAATACATAATGCACATACATATTCATTTACTATATTCATGGGTTTCATGGCCGTTATTTTGTATCTCCAAAAGGTCTTTGTTTAGCTCGTCCCTATAGTCCGCAATAAATCACGCGCAGGATTGCGAAGTAGGTACCTAATTTATCTTTTTAGACATAAATCTCCTCTTGATTTTACTAAAGAAAAATGTCATGTTGAAAAAAATTACTAACTGATATTTGTTCTTTTGTATACTATGTAACTAAGTCCTCTAAAAGTGCTCATTATTTTAACATCTATTAACTAAGACATTTAAAGATAAAGTAGACAGGAAAGTCGAAAATAAAGGTTTAAAGGTGGTCGAAGTCGATCTAATAACAGCAGAGATATGAGCGGTTGTGTTCTGGACTCTGAGGGATGTGGTAAGGGAGACACAGTTATCCGAGGCATTCTAACTTAGTGTTCAGGGGTAGCAAGGCATCTGAGGCTAACCTCAGGTAAGATTCTGATCTTATTTGGGACCGATTATCAGATGTTCATGGGTTGCAGCGGCCACTATCAGGTGAACTACATGCTCGTTTGCTTTTTGTTATTTGCGAATCGTTAAAATGAGATATATTTAAGACAAATTCGACATATAATTTATACAGAATGGCATGGGAAACGGTTTTGCTAAAATCTTTTGTCCTGCTATATAAATATTATATTTTGTTTAATGTTATTTGATATTTAATATGAGAATTGTATTATGCAACTGCAATCTTACGTAATGGTGTAAACTAGAAACATTGTTAATAAAAATAATAAAAAATAAACCCGACTGCATAAAACGTTTTTTTTTTGTTTTGTACTATAATATGTTTATTTTTAGAGTGGTTCGTTTACTAGAGCTTTCATTGGATATGCATATCAAGCCGTTTGGACTGTTGCGCACGTCAACGAAATACATATGAAAAACAGTACTCTTCTTCTGACGCAGTCGGATAAACATAAAATGTATTCTTCTTTACTCTTTCATTGTGAACAAAGTGACGGCTGCCTAGCGCTAGTTGAAACATGGTAAATAACGTAGAGCTGATTTATTTAACGGTGAGCGAGTGAAGTGGGTTATAAATGGGACACGAGACGAGCGCGGGACGAGCGACACAAGTTAATTGGCACTTGACAAAGCGAGCTACTGCCTTCCACGGACCTTCCTCGCAGCTGCCAATTATAAAGAAACCCACATGTATACCATGTACACCAGTGACATGGTTACCATTGGTAACAAAAGTGGCCTCAGATTTATTCCTGTCTGATGTATCAAATGCGAGTTAATTAATAAATGGTATTATGACTATCCTTTATTGTAGATGAAACGTACTATTAATTTAAGTATGTTAGAAGAAACAAGGAATGGCCATCGCGTGGTCAAGTAATGAAGAAGGATGTAGGACATGAGCACTGAGTGTTATTTATTAAAGGGCAATTTATTATAGGGGAAGCTTGATTTTATAAATGAGCGTGGACATAGAGATATTCACCGGATGTACTGCAATGCTTCACGCAAAAACATTTTTAACAAAAAATGGAAACCGATTTCTATGCCATAAAAAGTAAAAAATAAATACATGTTAGTATGGTACATACACTGTACATAGTACATAATTCTGAAGTCGGCGTTCAACATAATAATATTTCGCTAGATAATGATGACGGATCTATGTTCCACGAGTATATGAGCGATATAACAAGTATCGTACCGGTGGAGGTGCGGTCCACTGCGTAAACACAATACTTGCATTCTGTTTTGCTACCACTTGTTCAAGAAGCTTTAAATATGTTGACGGTTACTTGTTGAGTGCACCGTTACTTGTCTACCGTCCCCCTTAACTTATCGCCGCCCTCATTGACCACCGGAAACAGATCTAAATAGTTTCCGTCATCCTGAAATTAGATACTAAGTTTATATTATTGATTCTCTATTCGCGTTATTCCCGTATTAAGTTTCATAGTTGTCGAAGTATTTGCTTTGATGTTCACTTTATTAGGGTCTGTGTAACCGGGATTGGGTTCGTTAATTTCATAAAGGCATATGGCTAGCGATATGAATTTTGAGTTCCACACTGTTGACCGGGTTTGAATTATGTGTGTGTACTTTGTAGACATTAGAAAGTAGTTATCTTTCATCGAATCGACTCTAATACAAAAAATAAGTGACGAAATCTACATGCCTGGGAATTCTCTTTATTTTTATTATTGTGAGAATTGGAGAATATTTTATAAACCTTATTTTTACCCAACCGTATGTATGTATGTTTATTTGTATGAATGTTCATGTATCCATTTCTTTGGCACGCGCTCCAGCCCAAACGGCTTAACGGATTGTGACGTACTCGTATGACATATCATTAGAATCGTCTCAGTTTGCAGAGTGTATAGGCTGTATAATATATATAGCTGTATACATAGGCTGTATAAATATCAAAAATGGCGCCTGGAAATGCAGAAAAAAGGGGGGGAAGGACGATTTTTTTACTATTACGACAAAATAGGTATCAAATGAAAGCTAGTAAATATACCAATCTAAAGATATATATATTATGATACTTTTACTTGACTATTTTGACAAAGACTTATATAAGCGTTAAATTAAATATAATGACATTATGAACAAAACTTTTTATTTAAGCATTCGGTTTATTTGTTTGAATGTTTTTAACGACGTAAGGTTTTGAAGAATAAAATCATCAGCAATTATTAAACCATTACCTATTACGTATACTATCAAATTAAGGCATTGTTGGTTAATCCGAAGAAACACCTCCTATAGGTACCATGCACATATCCTTGTCTATATCCAGGGCGGGTTACTGCTCTGCGAGGAAGCGCCATCTCTTAAGATGACACGCTCGCGACTCCCCCCGCGCGCCCCGCACCGATCACCCCGCACCCCGCACTCCAGTACATTAACGCAAATAGAAATATCAACATTTGCACTGCAAATGTGTTACAAGCGGGCATTTAGTTTATTTATGCAGCTCTTAAGACTTTGCTCTTAAACTTGACACAACACATATTCCTTGAGATAGTACCTAGCTTTAACTTAGTTAAGTAAGATATAATAATGTGATTCTATATAAATGAGGATATTTTCTAAAGTGATGCTCAAGCTGCCGTTCGATTGTTAGATCCAAATATTTAAAAGTGCAATCAGGTGATTAAAGTGATAAATATTAAACTATCTGATGATAATATCATCAAATCATCAGTCCTCTCAAAGACATTTATGTATAAATTTACTTCATAACATTATTTATTACACTACACTATGATGTAGTCTAAAACAAAACCGGGTTTAATGCAGAAAATTCCTTTAAATTTATATTTCAGTTATACATGCTCTGGCTTATACCAATAAATGGTTTCCTTGCTTGAAAAAAAAGTTAGATGCTATAGGCATTGGTAATGGAGTTACTCATCGGCCTGCGTAACGGTGAAGATCCCCATAAGAAGTGTCTTCCGTCCGCGGCTAACTACTGAAAATGCCCTAACCGCATGCTTGCATCGCAATTACACCCGCAAGAAAATCATCTATAATGCAAATTGCTACTTAACTGTATGCGGGCAGACAGATAAGGGAGCGTTGGGGTCTATACACACTGTCGTGATGGTCCTGGCCGGTGACTAAGGTCTTTTATTATTTTTAGTGATGAATCTCTTTCAGAGCGTCATTGATTGATAACGTAAAAGTGAAGTTCAGCTCGCGTTGGATATACATTATTATAAAACAAACTATTACGTTATACTGACGTCACTTACGGTGGATTGATACACGTAAATTGAGATTATTATGGTATAGTAAACTTTCAGGTAATAGTTTATTAGTTATAGTGCTAAATACTTAGTTCCCTCGTATTTTTTTCCGTTTTACTTAAAGTACCTAACTGTTAATTAAACTTAAATATGCAGTGTCTTCGATTTTTATCGGATTTTACACTTGAAAATTCTAAAATGAATACATACCCTTGCATTGTGACTGGGTTTTTTAAATCCCTCTGGATTGGTTTCTATGTAGATGAAACTGACATTGCGTTGTTACTGTTGTTACATTCAAAATTTACAAATTTACGAGCTTATCATAATATTTGCATATAACCGACTACATTGCGTAGCGACCCCAACGCGCCGCCCGACTCGTCTTCCATATGTGGCAACTGACGGTTATAAGCTCCTTGAAACACTCAACAAGAAATCGTGACTGCCTATCATCATAGACGGCACTCGGTTGTCGTGCCGGGCATCGTTGTTAGCCGATGTGTACATGATGTAATGTTACATGTAAACCTGCTGTGTCGGCCCTTAAACGGTTCTATATTAGTAGCTATATTACCCGACCGCTCTATTAGATTCTAGCTATTACAACGTTATAATTCGAAATGTATGGTCATTATAACGAGTTTTTTTTTTAAGTTGGAGTAGCTAACGAGGATGCAGTTCTTCCAATGGAAAGTAGTTACTGCCGCCTATTGGCATCTGTAAATAACTTTATATAGACCAGGGGTTTTATCTAAAGTTCTATATAAACGCGTTGCTACTTCCGAGCACTAATATGATTGCCTTATATGAAAATGAGGCAACCGAACCCTTCGTCTGAAAAGCTACTTCACGCTAGAAATATGTGTGACGGAAGTACCGATGGAACCATACGTAGTACGACTACCATCAAGTACCATGAAACATTCGTTTTGAAATAAGGTTAAATAAAAATATTTTTTTAAATATTGTTTTATCATACGTTTCTTTTTCATTTTTATGTTATCATTGACACATTAGCACGTGACTACTATTATTAATAAGAACGTATACACGATTTTCTCCTCTGCAGTTTACCTCGCTCCTATTTTTAATAGATCTTGACTTGACCTTACTCAATGTTCAATATAATAACGCTTACTTGCTACAAATTGTTGTCCATGTAAGGCGAGCAATTTATTTGAATTTAGTTGAATTCCCGATACGGAGCAGTCAGAAATTTCTCAGGTCGACCTCATTACGGTTCAATCAGGCTGTCGTTCTCGTCCGAGATGCGATATCGTGTGAGGAGCGCGAGCGCGGGCCGCATAGCTGCGCTGACCTCTGGATGCCATTTACAAATACTGGACCTCACTGTTCATAGCACAACTCCTCGCTAGAAATATTAAATATTTTTATCGTATAACGGTCTAAAATTCGCACCAGGAAATAGGCGGACAGTGCATTAAGAAAAGTCTATAGGCATTTTTCGTATCACAAACACTGTTCTTGACTATTTCCAATAAGTTGTAACGGAGAGCAATTTTCATGTGCAACGTACAAGGAGACGACCTCTCTAGCGGCTTCCGAGTACAGTGTCATTGCTAAGTGGAGCACGCGATCCCGCTCACACCGACGGGCAATCGCTGTCTGTGTGTGTCGTGGGAAGGCAACGCTCAGGAAATGGTTGCGCTCGCGTTACGGACGAACGGTGTGACGGCCGCCGTGACCGCTCCAGCCGACAATTTAGTTTCCGTGTGGAATATTATTTATGCGCACTTACATCTTTGTATCATATTACAACTACTATAAACAGTTTGCGAGCTCTCTATTATGTTACATATGTATAAGTAAAATTATGTATTTCAAATAACAAAATTATACCTATTACCAACTGACGTACAGAACCTTAAAGACAGCAAATTTTAAGAAATTAAATCAAAAAGTTTGTACGTGACTTTGGTAATGATTAAAGTCAAACTTACTTTTTGTTGATCATTTGAAAAGACCAGAGGTCAGAAGGCTTCCGGAAAATGCACAATTTCAGTCAGACAGTTGCTCCGCGAACAATTAGATTGAACGCTGCTCTTTCTCTGCAAATAATTTTTAATAAACCACCGTACAAATTTCCTGTTGCAGACGCGGGCTATTCAGCATGTATATAAAATATAAATATAAATATTTTATATACGAACAATGAACAAGGCTCGCCCTTGGCTTGGGCTCAGAGAACCAGGAACAAATTAAGATATGCTGTATGTAGGTCGCTACATACAGCAAATGTATGTGCTTGTCAAACTAGCTAATTTTCTTCTGTTCTGTTACATTAATTAATCAGTGGTTTAATTTACTCCAATAACATAAATTTATTAAGACACGTCAGTCACATGTAAATCCTAACATATTCTAGCGTATAACATTTATTGAGAATGAATAAATGCTCGTAACACTTATTATAATAAATTACGCTTATTGCATTGAAAGCTCATTCGGCCAACATTTGATCAACCTCTCACTCTCAGTGTAGAGGCAGGTATATTTTCAAACAACGTCGCCAGTAAACACTGCGCCACGTGGCAGAGTACGCCCAGCAGAGCACAGGGGTGCAGGTCGTGGGAAACCACGCCACGCGCGATTGTCCTGCTCCACGCCACCGCGTCACGCCACACCAAGCGTCCTACAGCTACTTGAAAACAATATGTTTTGACATTTTAGCGTTAATAGCAGAAGAAATATTTTGTTTCAAGATTACTGGATTTATAGCTCACCGCAAATAAAATAAAAATAGTCCATGATCTAAACTGCTGCACTCTAGAAGTATAGACTCTTTAGTCTTTACTACATCACTCTAACCCGCGTCATTTTATATTTACATAACATGCTTGTCCTTTTTCAACTCAACGTTATAGATTATTTGTGCACCAAAATTAAGTCACAAAAATATCTTCAAAGCGACAAGATTTTTTTAGAACGCATAAAATAATTTAAAGATTATAATATTCATAAAAACGGTAATAACTTCAGCTACAATTGCAATGCATGTTTTAAACATAACACACTGCAAATGCCGGAGTAGAAAATTTAGTCATAAAATAAATCACGAGAATGCTAAAATAAACAGAACAGCTTATCAAAAAATGGAACGAGATTTTGACACCTAGTCAAAATGCCCAGTAGGGTTGCCAAACCAAAATGCTTAAAAAATCTCTCCGGATATTTTTTTAATTAGGCGTTTAATACGAAGCGAACATGAAATACGAAAGCTGTCTCTTAAACTAATTAAAGGTTCTCGGATTGACCTGCGCCGTGAGTAGAACAATATTATTATAACGTGTAATGAACCTATTGAGATTTTACAATAATGACGTTCAAAACTCCAACACTTGAAAGTCATCAAGTGAAAGGGCAAACAAAGCGAATATGTTTCAGCAGTATGCTACTTATACTCGTATGTGCAACTTTAAAAACTGATAAGAAATGTATAACATGTCTATTAAATCCTTACTGAAGACATGTGCAATGATTCTAAGCACACAAATGGTTAAAAATTCTGAATATTCTTACTGCATAATCAATTCAGTTAGTTAATTGCATAATCGATTCAGTTAGTTTGTACATATTAACCTACTATTTAAATATTGCGCTCATATTTATTTATTTATTGCACCTTTATAAAAAGTTACAATAGGGCAGACTTAATGCCTGATGGCATTCTCTGCCAGTCAACCCTGGGTGGCTGGAAATATATATATATATATATATATATATATAAACTATATC
>DWNE01002649.1:0-18296 GCA_018249875.1 Cecropterus toxeus | reverse complement strand
ACCGGTCTGACGCGCAATGGGTCCCGGGTTCGATTCCCGGCCAGATAGAAATATGAATGATTGATGATGAGTTTATATTTCTGTTCTGGGTCTGGGTGTTTGTGTATTCATGTTTGTGTGTCGATGGCACCCAGGACACAGGGGAAAATCCTAGTGTGGGGCTATGAGTGTAAAAAGCGTGTAGAAAGCTTGCGTGTTTTCTTGTACATACGTTGTATGTACATATATATGCCCTCCTTCTGACGCAGTCGAATGGGAAGCGACGCAAATACTTTCTAGCAAATATATTGCATGCATAGAGCAGTTGTTAACTGAAGTTTGAAATATTTAACTCAATTTAATGAAAGTTTAAGGTACGACCTCTTTATTTGTCACTGTGAAAATGATCCCTAAAATGATTTTTCATGGTGTTAGACACATTTCTGGGCAAACGTATTTTGGTTATGATACATGTTTCTTTTGGCTTCACCTTACGATATATTGATCCCCTGAACGGATAAATGAAACACTCCCCGACACATCCCAGAGACATCACAAACATTAATATACTTTTGCAAATACACTTTTCATATTTGAATGTTATTTGATGGATAGGAAGCAAGGAAGGATCAGTGTTATTATTATTCAAGGATTGTTGAGGTCATAGGAATTAGGTAAACACAATTTCTTAGGGTCATTTAAAAATACAAATACAACCTAAGTTTCAATGACAACCCGCGTGGCGGGGCGGTCACCATACCGGTATGACGCGCAGTGGGTCCCGGATTCGATTCTTTGGCAGACAGAAATATGAATGTTGAGTTTAGATTTCTGTTCTGGATCTCGGTGCTTGTGTATTGACACAGGAGAAAATCCTAGTATGGGGCTATGAGAGTAGAAAGCGTGTTTATTTTATATAAATGATGCTACTCATGAAGCCTTTTTTATAATACGAAAGTAGCAAGCTAGCAGTCTATCTGATGGTGACCGCCCTTGGACATCTGTAATCAACCCCGGGTAAGAGTCTTACCAAAGGTTAGTCACGGAGGCGTTGCTACCTCTGAGGATTAAGCTGGAACGTCCCGGATAAGTATGTCTCCTTTACCACAAGCTTCAGTTTAGAACACAGCAGTGGATACCTTTGCGGTTATTACGAAGAAATGAGAATGGCGGTGTTGCTTCCAGAGTCCAACAATAAAGGTTTCTTCTACCATAAAAAAACTTAAACTGGTATAATGACCACTCCATAACTTCACGACTTTAATTCGGATCGATTATCATCAAGGTTACTTAAAATATACACGGTGAATTATAAATCTTTTGCAGAAGTTGAAAAAATATAACAATAGCTTTTTAAAAATAACGAAATGTAGTTTTATTTTGTAATTGTTTTAAAATACAGTTACATTTTTAAACTGCTAGAGCTGAATGAAGCAAACGTTTAATTTTCCCGAAAAAATAACGAAGCATGAGTATTACGCGTACATACAATGTAAGGAAAGTAGAATTCGCAAACGAATAAAATTTCGGCAATGTATAATGCGTTTTTGACATCGTTTTCGATTTTTAAAAATGTTTTTAGAATGTTGACCTGTGTTTTAATCCACTTATTATTTAACCGACATCTTTAAAAAATAAAAACAGTTTCAAAAATATATAAAAACAGTTTTATTTATTAAATACCTTTCATACTTAAGTAATTTTGTAACGCGCCTTCTGTTTATTTTGCATTTCTGAGGATTTTAGGCATATTTAAAACAAAGTGCTTAAAACGTTCGAACATTTTAAGCCCATATTTTTATTTTAACGATGATACTAATGGAATTATGTTAAATAGTTCTATAATGTAATTTGATGAAATATAAAACTTTTAAGAATTATGGGTGATAAAGCTTTCTACGCTCATAGCCCCACACTAGGATTTTCTCCTGTACCGTAGGTGTCATGGCTACACACAAAGACGAATACCCAAACACCTAGACTCAAAAGGTGGTAGAACCAATGTAGTTCGACCGGGGAAGTACCACCGCCACACCTATTTCTAGCGTGAAGAAGCTCTTGTGTTTCATTGGAAGGGTGTAGTTGCCGGCTCATTTGTAAATGAGGCGACTATCTCAGTTCTCAGGAGTAGAATTGCATCTATGATCCAATACAGAACCTCTGATCTATATGAAGTTGCTTACAAATGTCCATGGGCGGCAGTTACCACTTACCATCAGGTAGACTGTATGTTCGTTTGCTACTTCAATCTGATAAAAAAACCTAGACTCAGAACATAAATCTTAATTTAACAATCAGATGTCTTTCTGATGAGTGTGGTGACCAGCGACCGCTCCGCGTCCGCCACGCGGGTTGTCAAATAGTTATTACAATATTTATTTAGGATTTATAGACTTAAAATGCAACAATAACCTTGCTTCATAATAATGTCTTAAAGACTGCAGGACTTACTTGTATATATATACAGAATATCTCAAATCTTAAAGTTTTTAGTTTTATGACGAAAGATATTAAGCCTTAACACTAAATACATCAGCCTAAATTACTGTTATAAAACAGAATTACTCGTGGTTGTTTTATTGCGGTATTCATGTGACGAATAACTATATCATCCCCAAGGAAGTCAATAAAAATTAAGTTCAATTTCATTTCATGTTTTTATAAAGTAAGGAAATAATCTTCTCTTAACTTCTCTTAACGTCTTCTCTAAAAGTAATGGCGGCTGATAGATATACAATTATATTCCTAGTATACTTACAAGTTTTTTTTAAATGTTATATTCTTCGAACAGATTAGCTTAGCCTCTTTCTAAATTGGTGAAATCATAAAAAAACATGGAACTAATTACGCAATCTTTAGAAAATCCGGACAACTTTGCATCCGACAAAGAAGCAATTAAGATTAGTGGCCGGATTATCCTTATATTGCTTGGTAGATAAATGTCAGGGCGGATATTAAAGAATGTATTTATATAATAATGAAGAAATAATTGGGTATCACGACAGAGATTAAATTTGATAAATAATGTAATGCTAGTAAATACGAAAGTTATTTCTTAGAATACCTGATAGTCAATCAGTCACTCACTTTGTTGTCGTGATGTTGATGTTGACGATGATGATGATGTTTTAAGATGATATAACCCTTGTTTGTTTAAAGAAGGTACCACCGCAACCGTGATTAAAGTTGAGTCAGACGATGAGGGCTAGCTAATGAAAATCAGCTAACGTCGTCTATGGACATTTGCATGTCTAAACGCGATGCTAATTTGAAGAAAACTAAGTAACTTAATAATTTTGCGTTTTCTTACAGTCTCTGTAAGAACTGTCAGAGTGCTCATTAACTAATGAGGATTCGTGCCACATCTCGCACGTTCGTGGCAACAAAACCTTGCAAAGAGATTCTTGGAAGACCACCGTAACCTCAACTTTCAAAAAGTGGTACAATGGAGGTTTATGACGGATGTCTAGTTCTGCCCTATACTAGTAGAATTAAGCATCGTGTAGGCCGAGTTAAAAACTAATAAGGGAGAAAATTTACAGACGTCTCAACCTAATCTTTAGATGCAACGTATCTGTAGGGAAAAAAACTCCAATTTTGATTAATGACGAAAATTTTGGGAGGCAGTTACAAATAAATTAAAAATAAACCTACTGAATAGAGCAAATAAGAAGTAGTTTGCGGTCTGTAATTGCAACTTTGACAATAATAATGTTAGAAGTGAATTTACTTAAAATTAATTAAACTTGATAATTGTCTCTTCCAACAAAGTAAAAGATACTGCGTTGGTTGATATAACCTGAATCCATAATTCTATTGGCTCAGCATTAACATATTAATGAACTTATCTGCAAGTCAATCGAACTATTGAAAATCCAGTTAAAAAGGATATTTTTGATGGAAAACGATTTATATGATCATAATATTAATGAAAGCGAGATTCATTTGGGATTGCTTTATATACCTTTATACAAGTTATTATTATTCGATCATTACTCATTTGGCGATGCATGCAGCACAATATCAGTCCATAAGGCAGATATAAGCCCAGAGGTACACCGACAAACCTATGTCTGCCTTTAGCAACACAACGCAGTGCTTAGCTCTATTGTATTCTGGTCTGAAGGGTGTGGTGAGAAAGACTTACTTCTTCGAGGCATTTCAACCTAACCCACATCGGTAGCAACACGTCTGTGGTCAATCACAGATAAGTTTCTAACCTTATCTAAGGAATATTCAACATGAACATTATGCAGTAGTCACCATCAAGCGGGCAGCATACTTGTTTGCTACTTCGATGTTAAAATTAATAAAATATGTCGCAGATTCCAAGCTGTTGCCACTTGAACGTCCGAACGGCCGCCGTCGTCGTCCGAAGTTTGACTTGTTTCATTATTTTTTACCAGTTTTAGCATTCACATCGACATCGAATAACTGTTCAGGACGTTAATCATGTTGTGCGACATTGATGTGCTTATAAAATAAATAGGGTCGTGTGTCTGTGTAAATTGATTATCTCTAATATATATTTTACTTAAGTAAAATATATGTAAGTTATACAATATGTTTACTTAAGTAAATATATATATTGGAGAAAAAAATAAAAAATCTAATGAAAATGTTTTTTTTTTTCGTTCTGCCCTTTTTTAACCGACATCCAAAAAGGAGGAGGTACTCAATTCGGCTGTATTTTTCTTTTTTTTTGTTAATATTTGTATTGACATTTTGATAGTGCTCAATACTGATCAAACTCCATGTCGACTTATTACCAATGGGTAACAAGTGGTTGTCAACTTTCCTACTCACGTTTGGTCTATTGTTATGCATCTTTGGTGATGAAGCTTCACACAACAGACAGTTACATTACATTTAGTTAATCGCTTGCACGCTGCATGACTGATGTTCCTGACATCTGTTATGCAAGCGTATGTAGGAACAATATTGAACAGGAACAGCACTCAAAGGATGAATAATCTAACATAACTGACACGGGCTCTTGGCGCTCTGTCAACTTGATGTCAAATTAAGTTACTATATACTTAGTAAGTAGTAACTTTAGACTCAGTGCGGACGTTGCAGATTTAAGAAAACATAACGCAGTAATATTTATTAGATACAAGCTTTAACTATATAACCCCCTTAGGGGTTGAATTTCTAAAAATTCTTTCTTATCGCTCACTTACACTATAAAATTAACCCCTGTACCAAGTTTTGAGGTTCTAGGTACAATAGTTTCGGCTGTGCGTTTATATATAAGTCGGTAGGAATTACCTTTATATATATATAGATTCTGTCCAACACTTGGTGCCATACCAATTTTGTTTTATGTTTACAATTTTGAGTAAAATGTACCTAAAGGGTAAAAACGTAAAACCTGCTACTAAGACTTCGCTGTCCGTTTGTCTATCATTAGACTGTATCTTAAGAACCGTGATAGCTAGACTGGTGAAGTCAAAGGGTAAAAATGGGAACCTGTTACCAAGACTGCGATGTCCGTCTGTCTATCATCAGGCTGTATCTTATGAACCGTGATAGCTATATTGGTGATTTTTTTACAGACGATGTATTTCTTCTGTAGAAAAAAAAATTAAGGGGTGACAACGAACGTGATTTTTTGGCGTTTTTTATAGATGGTATGGAACCCTTCGTGTGCGAGTCCGACTCGCACTTGGCCAGAAATTATTTATAGATGAAATTATTATAGAAGCGATCATGCAGTCCGTATGATGAATTAGTGCTTACTGCCACCCTTTGTACTATAATTGCTAGAAAAAATCAGAGTCCGTAAGTTGAAATGCCTCAGATAAATACATACCTCAAATGATACTCGACGTTAAGTAAAACTTATTTACCATCAGGTCCTATACTAGTATTGCATTGCTACCAAAATTTTACAAAATATATCAGCCATACGTAAGCTGGAGCTGAATGAGAGTAAAACACATTTATTGTATTTACAAATACGAAACAAAAATAACTTTAATATTTTGTGGTACATTCTCCGCGCGCGTACCGACTCGATTTCGGCCAGCGATTCTTATTTTGAAACAGAAATAAAACAATAACGTCGGAGAACATAGTATTTCACATATTTTTCCGATACAACCAAACATGCGAGTAAAATTGCAACTAAGTTTCTTTTTACACCAGTTGTTCGCTTCACTTCCTAAGCGCGGAACTGTGCTTTGAAATTTCGTCACGTGATACGTGTCGTCTTCGGGCGTGCTTGGCGCGGAGCCATGGACAAGAAAACAAGATGGATGATACGTATAAATTTAACTGGTACTGATATTTTTATATCACTTTGTTGTATCACCCTGTTTTGTTATTTATTGCGCATTAAACAGCAAAACGAGTAATAGAAAATAAATTCACACACAAGTTTTACGTATAACAAAACTTCATACATTTACAAACACCGTTGCTTCGTAATATTCTAGTAGCAAACGATCATGCAGGCCACCTGATGGTAAGTGGTTACCGCTGCAGCAGAGCTTAACGCTACTGTGATTAGGTAGAAATAGGTGTGGCGGTGGTGTTTCCACAGTCGAAACACAAAGGTTTCTACCACTTTTAATACAAAAACAAACGTGCATATATAATACTACATGAACACGTGTGAATTTTCACTAATATACTATATCTATACTAAGCCAGCAGAATTTGTTTGGTTGAACGCGCTAATCTCAGAAACCACTGGTTCCATTTGAGAAAACATTTTTGTGTTGAATAATAAATTTATCATGATGATGATTTTAGGCTGTATAACATCGCGCTATGATTGTTTTTTTTAATGCATTGTTCTGTAATAAACGTGGATGACGTGATACTCATCATTGATGATCCGACGTCCTTCAGCAAAGTACAAGGAGTCATGGAGTCAAGCCAGCAGCAACGAGCACTATGACCAGGTTCCACGAGAAGCCGAAAAAGCAACTTGGTTCCTGTATCCTGATAACGCTCAAGTTCAGCGATCCGCAGCACGCAGCTAAGGTTTCTGGGTTCCCTCACGTGACTGCGCACGCATCGCTTCATTCTGGCAAGAACAAGAGTTACGTCATCATTCCTAAACAAGTGGAGGGGGAGTGATGTAGCGGCGCGATACCTACAGTAACATGAGCTCGCGCCTCACATGAAATGCTGAGCATGCAAGATAACCAGCGAATAACAATGAAGTACGTCATACGCGTCATACTGACACTGGCCAATCGGAGGACGCAGCCTAGAACACACTATCAGAGTTTGATGGAATCTCAGTATATATAGAAATGGTCTGAAGTTACCATCGACCGCGGTCCCAGGCAGTGGCATCGCCTGGCGGGAGATCTCCTTCCTCCACACAGTAATATCAAAATTATGCATAACCTTGTATATCCCTTGATATATATACAAGGTTGCAAGTAAAAATAGATTCGTCAGGACGATTTGAGTTACAGTATTGTATGAAATTGCGGTGATACGAGCCTTTAATTAACCCGACATCGAAATCAGCACCAACCAAACAGAGAAAAAATCAACGAAATGCGAGTCGCGTACGAAGGGTTCCGTACCATTATCGATAAAAAAGGGGCAAAAGTCACGTTTGTTTTATGCCCCTTTTAAATAGTTATTTTATTCTTAATTTAATTATTAATTCTGAAAGTGAATAAACATATTATCTACTTTTGCCGTTATTAATGACGAGTAAAAATTACTTTTGATATTATAGGAGGCCTTCTTAAATATTTTTTACTATGTTTTAAATATTTCTTTCTTAAAGCGGCAATTTCAAAATGAAAATTTCAAGTAACTGACAGACGGACAGATAGACAGCAAAATCTTAATAATATTCGGTGAAAATTCATCGTAATTAAACTGTCAGGTACAACAGTACTCTAAAAGTTCCATGACGCCTTCTAAATATCATCATCTATGGGTATAGCATCACGCATGAAAAGCTGTGATGAAAAGTTTTGTATATGTGCAAAAAAAATAAAAAATCAACACAACCTATTCTTATAGCGTTTGACATAAATGTCTTCTTACCAAGTAGAATTCAAAATTCGCAGGTCGCAAAATTCAAAGGTCAAAGTGTGTCACATAAGCTAGTTATGTTATAAAAGTATTGTAAAAGCGCTACTCTACAATTCTATTGAAGCACGTAACTCAAGTGCAAATGAGTTCAAATGACATTTACAATCGTAAGTGAAAATCTTAATTTTGCCGTTACATCACCATTGTGACTCGTTGTTCTGTGATGTTACTTACGTACCTATTTCGTTATATTTTAATTGTTACCATTTGGCATGGTTCTACGCTCTACGCTCTTTCCGTGAATGCAGAAGGCATCTAGGGACAAATGTCGACTAAAAGTACCAATATTACCTGCTATTTAATAAAACATTATGCATATGTAAAAACTAGCTTTTGCCCGCGGCTTCGCTCGCGTTAAGAAGTATAAAAATTGACAAAGTTTCATACAAACTTTCATCCGCTATTTTATCCCCTTGGGGATAGAATTGATCAAAATCCTTTCTTAGCGGATGCCTACGTCATAACATTTACCTGCATGCCAAATTTAAGCCCGATCCGTCAAGTAGTTTGGGTTTTGCGTGTTGATAGTACACTATGTCAGTCAGTCAATCGTACATCCTTTGAGTTATATATATTTAGATATTGTGTATATTGTATAAGCGGTGAACCGGTGAACTCTTTTTATGTGGCAATAAATGCATTATTATTATTATTAAATATAGGAGACGCAGCGACTCCTCCGTCCTCCGCGGTAATAAAGCCTTAGCCTCTAGGAAGACGGTAACCGTAAAGTTGAAAGATCCATGAGCGATAGTAACCACTTACCAAGAGGTGCATTAGATGTTGTGAGCATGTGTTGTCAGTTTTGAATAAAACTACACCGTCTCTTACCGTGTATGTTCCTACATAAATTGGCGAAAAAGGGAAAAATGCTTGAGATGGATTGGCAGTGGATCTCTAAAGGCTAAAGTACAAATGGATTTAAGGTATAATAGTAGATAAAACCTCCTTTTTGTGACAGAGGGAACCTTTAGAATGTACCACAGAGCTCCCACTCTTATTGCTTACAACCCCAGAAGCCCCCTCTATTCTACGTAACTACAGTAAACGTAAACATAAACGCTTTCTACACTCATAGTCCCACAGTAGGATTTTCTCCTGTGTCGTTGGTTCCACGGACACACAAAAACGAATACACAAACACCCAAACCCAGAACAGAAATCTAAACTCATCATTTACATTTCTATCTGGCCGGGGATCGAACCCGGGACCACTGCGTATCAGACCGGTAAACGCTCGGCCACGCGGGTCGTCAAGTAGTAAATAATATTAACGCTTCTACACTCATAACCCCACACTAGGACATTTCGGGTGTCGTTAGTGGCATTGACACAAAAACACGAATATACAAACATCCAGCCCAAGAACGGGAATCTTAATATTTTTTTTAGATTTCTGTCTGGCTGGGATAGAACCCGAAATCCACCGCATGTCAGATCGGTACGGTGACCGCTCCGCCGCAGCCGTACTTATGAGATACTGGTAGCGTATAGCGTAGGTCACTGTAATTTATTCAATTATTTACGTATTATACAAAGTACCTGGTTGATATTATCTCCAAAAAACATCTAAACAAACAATTAAAACATACCTCCAGTATGTTTTTAATTCTTTAGAAGTAGCATCATGCAGTTCTTCTGATTGATTGAAGTGGCTACTGCCGCCTATAAAACATCAGATGGATTTACAGTCGTACCCAGAGTTGCCACCTGTCCCGATTTTGCCGGGACAGTCCCGATTTCAAAGACATTTTCCAATGTCATCACGGCCTATCGATTGTGTTCCGATTTTCGACAATATGGAAAAGGCTCAACCAATCCATTCACGGGTACCGGTACGGTTTGAGAAGGCAAGTTTGGTGTTACAAAATATTATGTCAACTAGTTCGACCCAACTATATAAAATTTTAGCAGATGTGGCAGAAAACCAATGAATGCATGAAATGGTCTAATATCAGAAATCGTCGAACATACACATGTCTTGTTCAGACTTTATAAATAAATACAAAAATAATGTAGAATTATTTAAAGCGGCTCTGTAACAACAAGAAATATGTATGGAAAAATAAGTTATGTACAATAAGTACAAATAAAAACACAAAATAAAGTTAATTTCCTTTAGACTATCTCATGGGTCGTATTCTTTGGACCAAACTCCGAACGTCTCTGATGGATGCCCGATCACCCCGACTTTTTTTGCTTAAAGATGGCAACCCTGGTCCTACCTGATGTTTCGCATAGATGCTTTGCAAAGACTTGGTCTAAATTGGGACGTTTCCTGTTTCTCTTTTATCACACCATTAAATTAGAATACAGCAGCGCTTACCGCTTTTAATACTTACAATAACAATAATAAGAGAAAATAAACATAATTATGCTTTGCTTGCATGCATTTATTCATCGGAATGAGATTTATACAATAAGAGAAATTAAATTATTAGATTTTATCATCCTTCATTATTTTTATGAATTAAAAATCTTACATTTGTAATTTATTACAGCTTATTTAACAAAGTAACATTTACATTATGGTTTATGAATATATAATAAAACGTTTGCTTGCAAAACACTTGTCAGAAAAAAAAACCAATGGAATTTTTGAAACTGAAATGGTGTTACTCATCAGTATGTTGCAATTAAGTTTAATTATATTTTTATTCAATTGATGAATTTATATTTAAATACATACTATACTTAATCAAAAGTTGCTGACCACAGAATACTTTAATCATCATTTACCAGCTCAACTGTCCAGGGATCAATGGAAATCTCCGCCTTCCGTCTTCACGGCAAAGACGAAATCTGCGTACATACCTTCAAGACCTTCGACCAATCGATCGCCGAAAACCGAAAAATAGCATGACGCCCTCCAATTAAACAAAACTTCCTATACTTGGTGTCATCTCCCTGGCTTGCACAACCGATTCTAGCCTTTCTCTGCCCCACCGCTACCAGTTTAGCTATATAGTTGTGTGATACCGGCCGAGGAACATCACACTAGTTCCGAACAGCAGTGACCCCACACTAAGCAACATGAGAGCCTTCGTAGCGGTAAGTCTAGTGCCAGTGCCGTGACAGTGCAGTGTCAAGTGCCGTGACGTTCTGAAATCAAAGTGCAGCAAATCGAAGAATACAACATTCGAAATTCAAACTGATTTTTAATTCGAAATTCGATTTTGAATTTGGATGAATCGCGATTCAAAGTGTTGGTGATTTAAATATGGGATGCGTTTCGTTTGTTGCACTCGATTTCTGAACGGCCTGTGAAAGGGTTTACGGTCATTTCGATCTTGGATTCTGGTGACATATAATTATACATCGTAATAGTAAAATCAAAATGATCGTAGAACTTTAATAGCTTTAAATTCATTAACTAATATTAATTCTTACTTATTTTAGGACTTTGCTGTAGCACATAAATAATATGTCTCAAAAATGACTTCAGTTGTCTAGTAGTACTATTTCTAACTTATGTAGATGATTCATTTACATAAAATCGATTATGAGCTACGTAAAATATGAGAATTCACATTTTCCTAAATTTTAGATTAGACCACGGCACAAAATATTCAATAGTCCAATTTAAAAAAAACTCCTAATTAATATTAATTGCTTATAGCATTCATTTTTCTACCTTATTTCACTTAGGATAGCACATTCATTTTGAGTTAGTAAAAAATAATAAAGAAAGTAGAAAATCAGAGACAATATACAATATATGTTTAGAACTGTTATTTTCAGTTCATAAAACAGGAAATCGGTTCAAAGTAATATTTTCACTAGTTAACTTCAATAACGATAACGAAACTCTTTGAAGTTTCCCAAAAACGGTTTAAACATTCATTTAATAACTCTTTTAACAATACTAAGTGGCTATAATCATACTGTTTTATAACATATTATAGGTGTAACGCTAATAAAAGTACATACCATAAAGCAGCATTGTTTTCTAAAAACAACTATTATACAAACATGTAACATTCCAGCACTTTGATCTATAATTTTCCACCTTGTACCATCATGATGTAACGGAACTTTTCTGACAATTTCATAGAATTAACGCTCTTACTTCGTCTGCAACCCATACCCAGTGGGATAACCACTGCTGGGCACAGTCTCTCAAATTAAAAGAGTTTCAGGCCATACTCCACCTCACTGGTCAAGCGCAATCCACATACTTTTCAATTTTTTTTTTTATAAAATATCAGGCGCGTAGATTTTTCAGGCGCGCTGACATTTTCATTCGCCGTAAAGTCGTGATAATTTATTTCCAGCGCGTACATCATTTTAGAAAAATCATTGATATGGAATTCGAATCTCGGACCCTCGATCAAGAGGCCGAGTTTAATCCACTGCTATACTTTTCAAAGCTTCTTACAAAATTGATCCAAAGAACGTATAATATGTAGTTATAAGAAGTTTCAAAGAGCTTCATGAGACCTTTCACTTTGTCATTGCTCCGTGGGTGTTTTCCTAAACAAATGTACGATCGGCACCCAGATAACGCTATTGAAACGTTCACAATGTATCCGATAGCAGATTACAAGCGCAGCTTCTCACTCTATATAACTAACTGTCGCCAAACACGCCACCTTTTTCCCCATTTTTCTCATTAGAATATTTTCTAACAAACAATAGGTAGATCAATCGTTTCGATCGAGGAAATAATTGTATAAATTTTCTCATCGTATCCAAATAGTGGGAACTGATTTTGTTTTTAAGTTATGGTAAAATATTAAGCGGAATTGCATAATTAAAACTGAATAAATTTGTTACTTTTAACTGAAAAAAAATTGGAGAAAATAAAGGGTAAAATATTGAAAGTATACGCGACGTATAGATTATCTTCTTGTATTAAAAACGACTTATGTTTTACCTAAAGTTTTATTTAATACTTGTATATAAACACTGTATTCGGTCAATTGTAACTGAAACTACCCGTCTCAAACCTATTCGGAGCAGCAGTGATATGAAGGTTGTAGAGAAATTACCAACAGATAAGTTTAACGCGATTTTTAGGATCTATCAAGAACACTCTTTCAAGATTACGACTTTTGATACAAATATCCACTTAGTTTCAGATGATCTATCTTGTTTTTCGACTACGTCTTCAAAATTTGGACCTATTAAAATATATTAACTTTTACTCTACTTACTAAAGTAGGGTCGCAAATAAAAAACCGTCTATACAATAATTACACACACCGTGTCATCCATTGAAACACATAAAGATTACGCGTGAGAACAGCGTATTTCCAAACAATACTCAGAATTTATTACGCGTTGTCGATAAATCGCGTGGCAATTACATCGATTGCGCAACATTGGAGTCTTCCCTTCGCTGGCCTTATGAAACTTTAATGGAGTACGTGCAATGGTCAGAGGTCGGCTACCGAGCTTAGCGGGTATTCACACGGTACTTAGTTGTGAACGGCTTATTGGTCAATGAGCTTTTTATCCATAAATTGTATTTCATTATTGCAATAATGTTTTATAATATTGAAGTAACAAACGTGCAGACCACCTGATGGTAAGTAGCTCCTACCACCTGATGACCCGCGTGGCGGAGCGGTCACCATGCCGGTCGGACACGCAGTGGGTTCCACGTTCGATCCCCGGTCAAACAGAAATGTGAATGATGAGGTTAGATTCCTGTTCTGGGTCTAGGTGTTTGTGTAATTGTCTTTGTGTGCCCATGACACCGACGACACAGGAGAAAATCCTACTGTAGGGCTATGAGTGTAGAAAGCGTTTATACCACCCATGGACCTGTAATCAATCAGATAAAATCAGAGTCCTCCATGAGGTTAGCAACAGATGAGCTGCTACTCCTAGGGACAGCGTCTATGATCCGCTTAACATAGAATCCCTGGTCTATGAAACGGTGTTTTATATAAAATTGGTTATAAATTTCCATAGGCAACAGTGACCATTTACCATCAGGCAGAGCTGCAACTTGCTACTTCAATATTACAAAAAATTATATCCGTAGTAATTATTCGTAGCATTCTACAACACCAAATCTTGAAGTTATTTATAGACATTTCTTATGTTTGCAAACCTTGAACAGAAAATTAATTTTTCACCGTCAAAAATCAGAACATAAGAAGATTTCTAGCAATTACATATTATTTCAATCGCAAGATTAACAAATATTTAAAAGGCTTCATAGGCTTCATTGAATTGCATGTTACTTTCTATCGTAATGATGTACACATAGTTAATTGTATTATGTACGAATTTAAAATTGTAGGATTATTTTACTTTTCGTGAACCATGCTGTGATTCCAGGCGTTCAAATGAAAATTGATTATTTTCTTTTTTTGGATTTTAAATTTCAATAATGTGACAAGTGGCATATCCAGGTGGCATCGTGGTTCCCTGAAAATAAATAAAAACTACTAGTAAAAATGTATAAACATGTCCCTTTGGCGTATAAATGATATTTTTTAAATTATTTATTAACCTCAAAAAAATGTAAAATGTATCCCATGTGTCCCAAGCCATAAACGAATGTGCCAAATTAAATTAATTCCAAACAGTTAATTATAGGTGAAATGAGAAAAATTCCGACAATCTTTCACTTCCATAATATAACACATTATAAATGATGAAGAAAGACATTAGGGAGTAAATCTACTCGTACATTCCTGAGAATTCTAAAAAAGAATCAAAGTTCTCCGAAATTTATCCGCACTTGTCAGCCAACAGGGTCCTTTCGTTGGCTGACAAGTGCGATAGTGGGTTAAATAAATAAAAAATACCACTTTTTCCACACATAGTTCCACACAGAATTGTCTCCTGGATCATGGGTTTTATAAACGCGTGAAGATGAACGAAAACACTCAGACTGTCTGGCCCGAGATTAAACCCACTGCGTGTCAGACCTGAATCGTAACCGTTCCGTTAGATGGATCGTCAAAATATGATGGATGGATGGAAAGCTATGATGCTGTCTAAATTTTAGATGGCATCATAACTTTCTATCTGTTGAGATCGCGGTGAAAAAAAATAAAATAAAAAAAATAAGTAACACATATTTTTTGGAGGACTGTTTTAGGTCTTCAACGAAAAAAATACGTTTTAGAAGGAAGCAAAACTTAATTTTAGACTAAACTTCTCGCCTAATAAACATAGAAATAAATAAAATAACCTTCCGGAACACCTATTTTCTATAGATGTGGACAAACTGTCCTCTTTATATAACCGTTATGTACATAGCCACTTGACCCGAGAAAACGTGATCTTCTCTATGTGATGACAATCCTATTTTCTGTGGACATGACTCATTATAGACGCATAAGCTTATATTCCAGCCTCACTTGCATCCAGATTATTTTTTGCCTTTTAAAGCATTAATTCATAATATATTTATTTAAAAATAACAATTAATAGAAAAATAACAATTAATAAGGAAAAATGAGCATTATTTATTGCCAAAGCGAAATCGGATTTAGGAAGGAAAGAAATTTAAGCAATATTAGGTAAATACATTTAATATTGCTTAAAATTTTTTGGAAGATAAATTTAGTTTCTTAATCTTTTAGTAAAATTGATAACATTCTTATTTTAATACAAAATCAGAAAAGATCTAATTAGTTATGCAGTCCCTAGTAGTTTTCTAATAAACACACACTAAAGTACTTTCAAAATTAAAAAAATATATATGTTTTGAATGAGCTTCCACGTGTTATAAATGAACATACGTGTTGGCACTTATGTTTTTCATTTATGTTTTTTGTGAAAATCACTTCAATATCAAGCCAGCCATTAGTAAAGATATTATGATTTTATATATTAATAAAGAAAAAGACATAAACATTGAATTTTTATTCATCTATTGCGTTTATAATAATACGAACATAACATTGGAATTAAACTTGTAATCACGGACAAATAATAGTATAGACGTACAAACACACCTACGCACAATTATTTACATGTGTAAAGGTTAACAGACTAATAAAGAAAATCATATTAGGTTTCTATTTCAATTTGTCACTCTTGAAAAACATCGAGTAACGATGTTTAACTCTCGTCGCATGTTAATCTATACAAAGTGCTCATTTATTTTATGACTCATAAATTATTAATGATTTAGATGTATGATTCAGAGTTGATATTTTCTAGTTGATTTAAATATCTATTGGTAAATTTTTATAATACAGAAGTAGTACTCAAGTAAACAGTCCATGTAATGGTAAGCTACCATTATCGACCATGATAATCATTAATGAACTCCAGATAAAGTTAGAATATTTCCTAAGGTTGACTACAGGTACCTTTACGGACTAAATTGGAACTCGGAAACATTGGAAACTCGGAAACACTTGGAAGAATTGGCCTCTGAACAGTCTATCTTGCTTATTCGCACCCTTTAAAATAGAACGATCTTATTAGGCAGAAATAGTAGTGCTTTGTGACTTTGGAGTTATACCACAATGGACTGTACCAAAAGGGTTATATGAATATCTCTATATGAATCTTAATATATATCTATGATATTTATATTACAAAAATCACCTCAGTATATGGTTAATTATATCAGCAATTATCTTCTTTATATAGGGGACAAAAAGAAAATTTTATCTTGAACACTTTATAAATAGTTCCACACACTGATACAATCTTTTATCAGCATCTCACTTCTCGTCATAAAATATTTTCTTAGTATTTTCTGCATGCTATGTGCCGTATTTTCATTATTTCGAAACTGTAAATCTATAAAAGGCTACAAACAGTACAATCAGATCACGTACGTACTGCGTGGCAGATTTACGATTAGCCGTAAACGACATTTGGTTCAACCATCACCCAGTTTAAATAGAAAACAAGTACATTCAAGCAATTTACACAAACAACAGGGAATAAATTAAAATAAATGACGCCTTCTACACTCATAGCCTCACGCGTCGAGGGTGCTAAGTACATAAAGTTTTGTATGGAAACATTCATGCTCAGAATAAACCGGTAGACTACTCTACGACTTGGATCGTCTTCATCTATTTGTAAAAGATCACGTATTCAAGATTAAGTATTGATCACGGAAATTATTTCGGTATTCAAGTATGAATTTTGGAATTTAAAACGTGGAGCTTCTATTTTAGACGCCTTTTGACGATCCTGTATATAAGAAATGAATTCTCTTATTAACAACGAAAAGTCATATCGAAGAATAGCTAAATCTTCGAAAGTGTCTACATACTCAAAAAGAGAAACATTTGCATTCTACTTTGGATCTTCCTCATTGCACACATTCATTCATTTCGCAATATCACTTGAAGTTAATTCCGAAAGTTAGATTTGCAGTAGCGGCCATATCAAAGCAATCAAATCATTATTCTTACTCGTTTCCGTGGTGTAATCTAAGCTGGTATCTATAGATTCTAAACACGCTCCCAATTGACTTGCCAATCGATGACGCTGCGAATTAGAAATTCAAAAAACGAATTGTCAGTACGAGGTTTCGTTTTGTTAACATCTTCTGTCATCTGTCAGAGATTGTCAGTTTTACTATGTTAATTATTTTGACTGATTATAATTTTAACGCCTTAAATAATAATAATAAGAAAAGTAATAGAGATATTTCGATTTACGTGAAAGTATTAGAATAGATGAACGTGACAGATAACCTAACATTTGTTATTATGACAGAGCTATCTATAATTTTTTTAAATAAATTTTAATCTGTGCAAGTAGTAACTTTAACCTAATTTAAATACAATCAACACTGAATCATATTTAACGATTTTACATAATTTTCATCACAGCAGATGTATCTTTTGAAGATAAATATTTTGAATTGGATGTTTTAACTTGTGTGAAGAAGCAGATTTCCCTATAAATATGCGTAGATCGTAACGATTAGAAATATAAAGCACCTGGTTAATCGCCTTTGACATGTTTATGGCGTGTTAACATAATTAATGACATAATTAGTAGAACTAAACCGTTAACTATAAATATTTAATAGGATTAGGGTGGTTAACTTTTACTTTTTGCTATATTTTATTTGCAGCACTTATTGATATTTTTTCTAATAAAAGAAGCCACCCACTAGAATTATAGTCATTTTAAATTATGAATATATAAAGATTAAAGAGCTTAGAATAGATGGCCAAGTTCAAATATGATATCGTAAAATAGGCACTTAAATAAAGTTAAAAATAAAACTGAATTAAATAGTATTATTTTTATATATTAGTACATATGATCAGAATCAGACAGGATAAAGTGAAGGACTC